>RCUC01101279.1:0-17073 GCA_003697995.1 Taxidea taxus jeffersonii | reverse complement strand
CTTCTCTCCACTCCCTCCCCTCCTTCTCCCCCTTCCATACCCTCCCCTTTTTTCTTGCCTTCCTCTCCTCTTCTCCCCCCTACCTTTTTCCCCTTCTACTTGATTTATTCTCCTTATCCCCCTCTTTCTTCCTTTTCCATTTCCTTCCTCCTGTAGTTTATCACTTCTCTCATCCTTTTTCTTTAAATTTTGTCAATAGTTCTTAGTGAAAACTAAGTAATAGAGCTCCTTTCAATGAATAAGCATAGTCTTTAAAGATTTTTAGTTATTATTAAATTTGATCTGATTGTGACTTTCAGTCTCTCACTGAGACTTTCCGTAATTCTGCCTGGAAATCTTCCCTCTTTGATCATAGTGTATCCCAGTAGGACAACAAAATGGCATCTGGTTTTAATAGTTTGAATACCACATAGAACTTCACTATGAGTGTTCTTACATTTTTAGATTATAGCTTTCTGGCTCATAAATAAAGCATGGCAAAGATAGTTAAACCTAGGGAATATATGTATAATACATCATATATAATGTTCTGTTTCCTAAGAAAGAAAGCTTTTTCTTTTTCATATTTTTAATGATCAAAATTGTTAATTGTCAAAATCGTTAATGGTCAAAATTGTGTTTAACATCATGATTCATCAATGTAGACTTATCACGTTGATCCTTGATGACCTGGAATCCTAGTGTGTGGCAGGCAGAAGGGAGCTTTGGAGATTATGTAGCAATTTTTGTTATTTTACACAGGGGCATATACAGGCCCAAAAGCTGGGATTAGTTTCAGCCTAGAACTAATTACCAGAAGAAACAGAAGAAAAATTTAAGTTGGCTAGTACTGGCAAACATAAGTCCTATCGCTTATATTTAGTGAAGGGTGTCAGAGCATCAAGAAGTTGTGGACTGATAAATTGTGACAAGTACTAAATGACCGAACATGAATATGAGCATGGGCTCCATTGTCAGACTCATTTAGGTTGAAATTCCATACTTTCTTGCTGAGTACCTTGGGCAAGTTCTTTAATGTTTTGGGACTTCTACTTCCCCAACCATAAGAAAAGGGAATAAGAAAGCATTATGTAAGTGTTTTTCTAAGTAAAGGAGTTAAGAAAGTGACTTACATATTAAGTTTGCAGTAAGTTTTAGTTGCACATTGTAGTAGTAGTGGTGGTGGTGGTGGTGGTGTAGTAGTAGTGATATCCCTATTAGTATTATACTTCTCTTCCCTGGACTATTTGTTCCTATAGTGTTCAGAGTATATGATATTATATAATTGAGTTTGTTCCTATAGTGTTCAGAGTATATGATATTATATAATTGAGTTTGTTTTCACTGAAGATAAGATTAGGTGGGTTCTTCATATGTAGAATTTAAGAAACAAAACAGATAAACATAGGAGAAGAGAAGGAAAAATAAGATGAAAACAGAGAGGGAGACAAACCACAAGAGACTCTTAACTCTAAGAAATAAACTGAAGGTTGCTGGAAGGAAGGTGGATGGGGATGGGGTAACTGGATGATGAACACTGAGGACTTGTTGGAAACTTGATGGAAAGAGCAGTGGATGTTGTATGCCCCTGATGAATCACTAAATTCTACTCCTGAAACTAATAACACACTCATGTTAACTAAATTGAAGTTAAAGAAAAATTGAAAAAGAAAGTTTGGGTGGGTCCTTAAGACCCCAGTGAAAATACAGGGCAATCCTGAACCTTTGCTATCTCAAATGATATTAAACACTTCTAGGCCATTGATTTATCCATCAGTTCATCCATCTATCCATCCATTCACCCATTGAATCATTACTTATGAGTTCTACATGCCAGACCTCAAATTCATGGTAGAGAAAGAACTCTTAAGGGTTAGAGGAATATTCTTACTGTCATCAGCATTTTCCACTGCTTCTTGGTCTTTAACAGCGGTGAGGGAAGAGAGTTCTTGTTGGTTGTGGAAGAATGTCTATAAGAGCATTTCTGTTTGGGTTGTAGGAGGTGGGTTGTGACACCAGGCCTAGCTCAGGAGCAAATATTTCATGTCATGACTGGCTCAGAAGGAAGATGTGCCTTGATAACTCTTGATGTCATATAATTATATACCAATTAATTTTGGCAGAAATAAATTGTCTATACAGAAAATAGACAAGTTATTTTTTATATATCCCAAAGGTATGCACCCTCTTTATCTATTGAAGTGATCCCGAGTGGTATTACAAAGAATGTTGGGAAAAATCTGCAGCGCTATAGAACTGCAAATTTTCATAAACCCTTCAGCCTCATTTTCATTAAGATTCTCCCTCCCTTCAAAGATCTGTACATACATGCTTTATTCCATGGAGACACTGGGATCACAGCCTTCTACTATATAAATCCACCATTGATTGAACACCTACTGTGTGTCAGACACTGAATTGAGCTCTCCGTATGCTTGATCACTCAGCAGGTGGACAAAAATTATAAGAAACTATAGTTTAGAGAATTGAAATTGAAACAGGAAAATTTGGATCCTCTTGAGCCAAGTCTGTGACTGTATCCATTACTTAAAAAGGAATGGAAGAGGAAAAAAGAAAAAAGTCCAAGAAGATGATGGATGATTGGTTGCATTAGAGAACTCTCTGAAAAAAGAGTGAATGCTTAGGCACTCTGAGTCTGTTGTAAGACTGTCTGAGGTTGCAATTCATCTTCAGTTTTCTTTTCCGATGAGACAGTAAGTTCTATAAGTGAGAGAGGGCTATTTGGTGAAGGCAGTGACTTGTAGTATTCTGCTCATAAACCTGAAAGATGTTGTGTTTTCTGCAGGACTGTGGTAAAGGAGATTTCCTATGAGAAGAAAGGGGAGGACATTTTAGAATATAAATTGCTAAGAAGCATTCTCTTTTAAGCTGTTGCCAGCATGCAAGTTATAATCTTGGGCATGCAATGTCAGTTCTCCAGGGTGATAACTCTGAGCTGGAGTTCAGGAAAAGAGGGTAAAAGAAACTTGCAAGTTCACCAAGAGTTATTATACCATTCAAGTCACCAGTGAAGGGTATATCTCAAAAAGAAAGGGATGTCTAGTATAGTTCTCATATTTGTTCAAACATTAGAACATAGCAAAAGTGGCTGAGGTTTTGTTGTGTAGAGGAAGCAGTTTCTGCTAATTACTTTATAGCATGCATACCTGAGTTACTTCTAGGTTCTACATGTTAAAATCTGAACATAACTGAAAAATAAATGAAGAGAAAACCAACACATTTACATTGTGTTGATTGAAGGTTCATTAGCTGGTGTGTGAAATTTGGGAATGGATCTACATCCTCCTTTAACATCCAGAGGAAAGAATCTTTATCAGTACCTATCTTTACTCTCCCCCACCCAGAGTGGCCCATGTGTCTATATATGTACTGCCAGCTTTGTTGGGTACAGGGGGAAGGAAAGTTACCTGTGACCAGCTGGTGCAGTCCTGCCAGGAAAGCATATCATGATGGTAATGAACCCACAGTCCCAAATTCTGTGAGTTGTTCTGTCACTTACCCATACCTCAGATTTTTCTCCCTTTGGGGATTGTGTTCTCAAAAAATGCAAAGATCTAATGGCTGGTTGTACACCTTGGAACTTGAGTATATTTATGTTGGAATGTAAGTATGCACACCTAAGAGAAGGCAAACTTTTTTCTGTTTGCTATTTTTTTTTTAAGGAGAAGTAGCATTGTGCCTGGAATATCTGGATTTAAACTTCTACCTCATAGTGTTTTTATAAGGATAAAACAAGATAAAATGGGAAAATAAGGTGGGGGGGGTGTTCTTGGAAGATGATTGTTCTTTTTTTTATAATCCTATTTCCAATCTGTCTTTCTCAGGTGAGCTCAGTGACCACAGGTGTTACAAATGACACTTTAATCCTGTGGGAATTGTGGTAGGTCAGAGGAATAGGGAGTTTCTTTGCCTTCATGGGCGGATGAGATCCTGAAGGCCAGCATCAGAGGGAACTGTAGTGAGAATCAGATGTGTAAAGTCTTGGGAGAAACATGGACCTCCCATGTTTCCCTGATAGGAGCTTAGCATTAGCAGTGTGCATGTGGCTGGTCTTTGGTGCTCAGGAGGCCAGAAAAGAACTGACTGGGTAGATGGAGTCCTCTGTGCCCCTGAAGCTAAGAGAGTGAATGCAGGCCAGGTACCAGGGAAAAGGTTCCTTTTGATGCCCTTCTACTCCATGAGTCTCTGAGAACACTTAGCTGTCTACTGTTTACAGGGCTTAGGGAATTCTATGAATCAAAGCTTAGACTCCATGGAAAAATAAAATTAAAGGTGCCCAGAAGCTAGAAAGATGAAGGTCATTCAGATCAAAACAAATACACATCCAGTGATAAAGAGACTAGAGACAAATGCCAAGCTGAAAAACTTAAGCATTCAAGGCAGTATAAATTTTGTGGGGTTAAAAACATTTTCTGTGTCTAAGTTCTTGGTTTAATTGAAAGAGAGGAAGGTCAGAGTTGAGACTGAATTTGTGATCTAAGATATCAATTGGGATAAATATCTAAAGCACAGAACAAAGATATAAAAGAGAGAAATTTAGATGAAAAAGATCAGAGACATAGATGACAGAATCTGGACCTCTAAATGCACATATAATTTAAGAAGATTTCTCTGAGAGGCTCACACAGTGAAAGGGTGTATTGAGGTCAAAGGAATATTGATGAGAAAAACATACACCAATAAACCAGGAAAATTCCTGGCCTTGAAGGATAAAGAATTCCAATGAATTTCCTATTGGAAAGATCAAATTACACATAGAGTAACATTCTAAATTATTTTCCCTATTACTAATCTACAATACTGGAATCTAGAAAACAGTGGTATGGTTCCTAGATACAGAGGTTATAAAATTTCAACCTGAGAACTTTTTACCCCTGAAATTATAATTCACCTGGAAGTCCAACAGTTCAATTAAGATTTTAAAACAAAATTCAAGACTATATCCCTAAGAAAAACCAAATGATCTAAATGATATTCTAAGTGAAGAAGTAAAGGAGAAATGAGTACCTAAGCCAAGGAAATGTGAAATGAAGTGAAAATTGTGAAAATTAATTTGAGAATATGTGCTTGTTTGTACATTTATTTAACTGGATGATAGATGATAATACATGATATTTAGCATATTTAGCATTGTATGAGTAAAGATACTATATAAAGGTGACATACTACAATGGAAACTTACTAATTCTGAGTAAATCCTAGGATTTGAAGTAGGAGGAAAAGGTAAGTAAAGCAAAATCATTCAAAAAGTTTTCCTCATTTTGATGGAGGTAGTCAGGGAGAGAAATGCATCTATATTAAATGGATAGCTTTGCAGAAAAGTAGAAAATGATAGAGCATTTTATTGGGGGGGGATGGTTATTATTTTTATTTAAAATAACTAGAAGAACGGGTTTCTGGTAATAAAAGATAAGGTAATTAAGGAATTGGAAAAAAGCTATTAAATTTTCAAAGGAACATAGGAAAAGAACAAATAGCAAAAACAACAGAAAAGTAATAAACAGAATTTTATTCCTCTTTATTTTCACTTTGTCAGTGACTTCACCAAATGTGAAAGGTGAATTGTCTGGGTAAGTCAAACTGATTTAAAATACAGTTAACTGCTATTTATAAGAAGAACACAAATGAATTAAAAATGGCAATATGATGAAAATAAGGAAAAAAAGGAAAGCATAAAAGGCAAAAAGTATATTAGGCAAAGTAGAACTTAAGATTAAAAGCACTAAAAAATCATGAGGGGCAATACTTAAAGGCAAAGCTTGTGAA
Organism: Taxidea taxus jeffersonii; assembly: GCA_003697995.1. NCBI lineage: Eukaryota > Metazoa > Chordata > Mammalia > Carnivora > Mustelidae > Taxidea > Taxidea taxus. Next base: position 11,307 of record RCUC01101279.1, on the reverse strand, counting down.
AGACTTATACCAGCCAGGAAGTGGCATTTGAACAAATGAATAGCTTTTAATACAGCTAAAGCAAAACTTGATATGAGAAAAAATTGATAAAAATATAAATATAGTGGATTACTTCAACATATCTCTTTCTGAATTGCGCCCATCTTACACACAAAGAAGATAACACATAGAAAAATGTAACAGATCTCCTTTTATTAATTGTATTTTTCAAAAGAATGTATTATGTTCTACATAGTCACAAAATATTTGCGAAAATTGGTCATGTACTTGGCCCAAAGAAATTTTTCTATGAAGTATATATATATATATATATTTTTTACTTTATTTAAGCTTTATTTAAACATATGATGTAACCCCAACCCCTCTTCCCCCCACCCCCCTCAGTTTGTTTTATGACATTAAGAGTCTCTTTTGGTTTTTCTCCCTCCTGATCCCATCTTCTTTCATTTTTACTTTTCCTACCACCTTAACTCCCAACCCGTTGCATCTCCACTTCCTCATATCAGGGAGATCATGTGGTAGTCGTCTTTCTCCAGTTGACTTATTTCGCTAAGCATAATACGCTCTAGTTCCATCCATGTCATCGCAAATGGTAAGATTTCATTTCTTTTGATGGCTGCATAGTATTCCATCGTATATATATACCACTTCTTCTTTATCCATTCATCTGTTGATGGGCATCTAGGTTCTTTCCATAACTTGGCTATTGTGGACATTGCTGCTATAAACATTCGGGTACACGTGCCCCTTTGGATCACTACGTTTGTATCTTTAGGATAGATACCCAGTAGTGCAATTGCTGGGTCATAAGGTAGCTCTATTTTCAATTTTTTGAGGAACCTCCATACTGTTTTCCAGAGTGGTTGCACCAGCTTGCATTCCCACCAACAGTGTAGCAGTGTTCCCCTTTCTCCGCATCCTCGCCAGCATCTGTCATTTCCTGACTTGTTCATTTTAGCCATTCTAACTGGTGTGAGGTGGTATCTCATTGTGGTTTTGATTTGTATTTCCCTGATGCCCAGTGATATGGAGCACTTTTTCATGTGTCTGTTGGCCATCTGGATGTCTTCTTTGCAGAAATGTCTGTTCATGTCCTCTGCCCATTTCTTGATTGGATTATTTGTTCTTTGGGTGTTGAGTTTGCTAAGCTCTTTGTAGATTTTAGATACTAGCCCTTTATCTGATATGTCATTTGCAAATATCTTTTCCCACTCTGTCAGTTGTCTTTTGGTTTTGTTGACTGTTTCCTTTGCTGTGCAAAAGCTTTTGATCTTGATGAAGTCCCAATAGTTCATTTTTTCCTTTGCTTCCCTTGCCTTTGGCGTTGTTCCTAGGAAGAAGTTGCTGCGGCTGAGGTCGAAGAGGTTGCTGCCTGTGTTCTCCTCAAGGATTTTGATGGATTCCTTTCTCACGTTGAGATCCTTCATCCATTTTGAGTCTATTTTCGTGTGTGGTGTAAGGAAATGGTCCAATTTCATTTTTCTGCATGTGGCTGTCCAATTTTCCCAACACCATTTGTTGAAGAGGCTATCCTTTTTCCATTGGATGTTCTTTCCTGCTTTGTCGAAGATTAGTTGACCATAGAGTTGAGGGTCTATTTCTGGGCTCTCTATTCTGTTCCATTGATCTATGTGTCTGTTTTTGTGCCAGTACCATACTGTCTTAATGATGACAGCTTTGTAGTAGAGCTTGAAGTCTGGAATTGTGATGCCACCAACTTTGGTTTTCTTTTTCAATATTCCTTTGGCTATTCGAGGTCTTTTCTGGTTCCATATAAATTTTAGGATTATTTGTTCCATTTCTTTGAAAAAATTGGATGGAATTTTGATAGGTATTGCATTAAATGTGTAGATAGCTTTAGGTAGCATAGACATTTTCACGATATTAATTCTTCCAATCCATGAGCATGGAACATTTTTCCATGTCTTTGTGTCTTCCTCAGTTTCTTTCATGAGTACTTTATAGTTCTCTGAGTATAGATACTTTGCCTCTTTCGTTAGGTTTATTCCTAGGTATCTTATGGTTTTGGGTGTAATTGTAAATGGGATTGACTCCTTAATTTCTCTTTCTTCTGTCTTGTTGTTGGTGTAAAGAAATGCAACTGATTTCTGTGCATTGATTTTATATCCTGACACTTTACTGAATTCCTGTACAAGCTCTAGCAGTTTTGGAGTGGAGCCTTTTGGGTTTTCCACATATAGTATCATATCATCTGCAAAGAGCGATAGTTTGACTTCTTCTTTGCCGATTTGGATGCCTTTAATTTCTTTTTGTTGTCTGATTGCTGAGGCTAGGACTTCTAGTACTATGTTGAATAGCAGTGGTGATAGTGGACATCCCTGCCGTGTTCCTGACCTTAACGGAAAAGCTCTCAGTTTTTCTCCATTGAGAATGATACTTGCCGTGGGTTTTTCATAGATGGCTTTGATAATATTGAGGTATGTGCCTTCTATCCCTACACTTTGAAGAGTTTTGATTAGGAAGGGATGTTGAACTTTATCAAATGCTTTTTCAGCATCTATTGAGAGTATCATATGGTTCTTGTTTTTTCTTTTGTTAATGTACTGTATCACATTGATTGATTTGCGGATGTTGAACCAACCCTGCTGCCCTGGAATAAATCCCACTTGGTCGTGGTGAATAATCCTTTTAATGTACTGTTGGATCCTATTGGCTAGTATTTTGGTGAGAATTTTCGCATCTATGTTCATCAAGGATATTGGTCTGTAATTCTCTTTTTTGATGGGATCCTTGTCTGGTTTGGGGATCAAGGTGATGCTGGCCTCATAAAATGAGTTTGGAAGTTTTCCTTCCATTTCTATTTTTTGGAACAGTTTCAGGAGAATAGGAATTAATTCTTCTTTAAATGTTTGGTAGAATTCCCCTGGGAAGCCATCTGGCCCTGGGCTTTTGTTTGTTGGGAGATTTTTGATGACTGTTTCAATCTCCTTACTGGTTATGGGCCTATTCAGGTTTTCTATTTCTTCCTGGTTCAGTTTTGGCAGTTTATATGTCTCTAGGAAAGCATCCATTTCTTCCAGATTGTCGAATTTGTTGGCATAGAGTTGTTCATAATATGTTCTTATGATTGTTTGTATTTCTTTGGTGTTGGTTGTGATCTCTCCTCTTTCATTCATGATTTTATTTATTTGGGTCCTTTCTCTTTTCTTTTGGATAAGTCTGGCCAGGGGTTTATCAATCTTATTAATTCTTTCAAAGAACCAGCTCCTAGTTTCATTGATTTGTTCTATTGTTTTTTTGGTTTCTATTTCATTGATTTCTGCTTTGATCTTTATTATTTCTCTTCTCCTGCTGGGTTTAGGCTTTCTTTGTTGTTCTCTCTCGAGTTCCTTGAGGTGTAGGGTTAGGTTGTGTATTTGAGACCTTTCCTGTTTCTTGAGATAGGCTTGTATCGCTATATATTTTCCTCTCAGGACTGCCTTTGCTGTGTCCCACAGATTTTGGACCGTTGTGTTTTCATTATCATTTGTTTCCATGGTTTTTTTCAATTCTTCTTTAATTTCCTGGTTGACCCATTCATTTTTTAGAAGGATGCTGTTGAGTCTCCATGTATTTGTGCTCTTTCCAAATTTCCTCTTGTGATTGAGTTCTAGCTTCAGAGCATTGTGGTCTGAAAATATGCAGGGAATGATCCCAATCTTTTGATACCTGTTGAGACCTGATTTATGCCCCAGGATGTGATCTATTCTGGAGAATGTTCCATGGGCACTAGAGAAGAATGTGTATTCTGTTGCTTTAGGGTAGAATGTTCTGAATATATCTGTGATGTCCATCTCGTCCAGTGTGTCATTTAAGACCTTTATTTCCTTGTTGATCTTTTGCTTGGATGATCTGTCCATTTCAGTGAGGGGTGTATTAAAGTCTCCAACTATTATTGTATTCTTGTCAATGTGTTTCTTTGATTTTGTTATTAATTGGTTTATATAGTTGGCTGCTCCCATGTTAGGGGCATAGATATTTAAAATTGTTAGATCTTCTTGTTGGACAGACCCTTTGAGTATGATGAAGTGTCCTTCCTCATCTCTTATTATAGTCTTTGGCTTAAAATCTAATTGATCTGATATAAGGATTGCCACCCCAGCTTTCTTCTGTTGTCCATTAGCATGGTAAATTGTTTTCCACCCCCTCACTTTCAATCTGGAGGTGTCTTCAGGTCTAAGATGAGTTTCTTGTAGACAGCATATGGATGGGTTTTGTTTTTTTATCCATTCTGAAACCCTGTGTCTTTTGATTGGGGCATTTAGCCCATTTACATTCAGGGTAACTATTGAGAGATATGAGTTTAGTGCCATTGTATTGCCTGTATGGTGATTGTTACTGTATAATGTCTCTGTTCCTTTCTGGGAATACTTTTAGGGTCTCTCTTTGCTTAGAGGACCCCTTTCAATATTTCCTGTAGAGCTGGTTTGGTGTTTACAAACTCTTTCAGTTTTTGTTTGTCCTGGAAGCTTTTAATCTCTCCTTCTATTTTCAATGATAACCTAGCTGGATAAAGTATTCTTGGCTGCATGTTTTTCTCGTTTAGTGCTCTGAATATATCATGCCAGTTCTTTCTGGCCTGCCAGGTCTCTGTGGATAAGTCTCCTGCCAATCTAATATTTTTACCATTGTACGTTACAGACTTCTTGTCCCGTGCTGCTTTCAGGATTTTCTCTTTGTCGCTAAGACTTGTAAATTTTACTATTAGATGGCGGGGTGTGGGTCGATTCCTATTGAGTTTGAGAGGTATTCTCTGGGCTTCCTGGATTTTGATGCTTGTTCCCCTTGCTATATTAGGGAAATTCTCTACAATAATCCTCTCCAGTATACCTTCTGCTCCTATTTCTCTTTCTTCTTCTTCTGGAATCCCAATTATTCTAATGTTGTTTCATCTTATGGCATCACTTATCTCTCGAATTCTCCCCTCATGGTCCAGTAGTTGATTGTCTCTCTTTTGGTCTGCTTCATTATTCCCTGCCATTTGGTCTTCTATATCACTAATTCTGTCTTCTGCCTCATTTATCCTAGCATTAAGAGCCTCCATTTTTGATTGCACCTCATTAATAGCTTTTTTTATTTCAACTTGATTAGACTTTATTTCTTTTATTTCTCCAGAAAGGGTTTTTATTTCTCCTGACAGGGTTTCTCTAATATCTTCCATGCCTTTTTCGAGCCCGGCTAGAACCTTGAGAATCGTCATCCTGAATTCCAGATCTGACATATTACCAATGTCTGTATTGATTAGGTCCCTAGCCTTCGGTCCTGTCTCCTGCTCTTTTTTTTGTGGTGAGTTTTTCCGCCTTGTCATTTTGTCCAGATAAGAATCCGCTGTTCTCCTTGTTAAGTGAACTTGGTCTTGGCTGTATTTCTTTGATCTTCTGGGGGAGGGGCCTGTTGTAGTGATTCTCAGGTGTCTTTGCCCGAGGCGGAGTTGCACCACCCTTACCAGGGGCCGGGCTAAGTAATCCTCTCAGGTTTGCTTTCAGGAGCTTTTGTTCCCTTAATGCGCTTTCTGTAGAGTTCTGGAGGACGGGAATGACAATGGCGGCCTCCCAATCTCCGGTTCAGAGGAGCCAGGGCTAGGGGCCCCAGTCTTCAGCGCGCCTTCAGGGAAAAGCGTTTAATCCCTCCAGACTCCCTAGCCCACGTTTGCACCGGAGAGTGCGCGCGCGCGTCGGCCTGCAATCCCGCAGACACTGCGTGCCAGCAGACACCGCCGGCCCGCGAAAAGCGTTTAATCCCTCCAGACTCCCTCGCCCACGTTTGCGCCGGAGAGTGCGCGCGCGCGCGCGCGTCCGCTCGCAGACACCTCGCGCCAGCAGACACCGCAGGCCCGCAGACCCCGCAGGCCCGCCGACACTGCGCGCACCCGCAGACCGCGCGCGCCTGCAGACCGCGCTCAGAGAAAATCGTGCCTAAGCAGTCCCGTCTCACTGGCTTCTGGGAGTGCTCCGAGCTCACCCAGCCTGTGATCAAGCGTCTCTGTCTCTGGCAGAGTCCCACCTGGAGTCTCCGGAGCCCGTAGATCCCTGAGCTCTCCCGGGTCGGAGTCTCCCGGATCTTGTGGGGACGCCTCGCACAGAGCACCGGCCAGTGCCACAGAGCACCGGTCCTTGTCACAGACCACTAGGAAATCTCGGCTCTGTTTCCGCAGCCGACTTCCCCGCTCTAATACCTGTGAGCTCTGCGACACTCAGACACCCCCGATCCTTCTGTGACCCCGTGGGACCTGAGTCCACGCTGTCCCCACGAGGTCTTCACCCCAGTTTAGCTTCTGGAGCGATGTCCCTCCGTGGAGCCGACTTTTAAAAGTTCTGATTTTGTGCTCCGCCGCTTGCCGGGAGCCGGCCCCTCCCCCTGGGGTCTATCTTCCCGTCGTGTTGGATTCACTTCTCCGCTGGTCCTACCTTTCAGAAAGTGGTCGATTTTCTGTTCCTAGAATTGTTTTTCTTCTCTTCGATCTCCTGTTGGATTTGTAGGTGTTCGGAATGGTTTGATAGGCTATCTAGCTGATCTCCTGCTGGCTGATGTCGTCTCAGCCTCCTACTTCTCCGCCATCTTGACTCCTCCCCTGAAGTATATATTTTATAGGCTAACTTTTCTAATCATAACACAGCAAATATTAGAAAACAAAACAAGTAATAAAAATTAGGAATAAATGATGTGAAGGTAATCCCTAAATATTAAATGGGTAGCAACTAAAAATGCTTCTCTGCACAAGAATTGGATGAAACTGGGAATCAAAACTGCATAGTGTATAGAAAGCAGTGATATTGGAAACACATGACACAACCAAAGTTGTATTCTGAGCAAAAGAGTATGGCCTTGAATGCCTTTAATTTTAAAGAAGAAAATGAAAATTTTAAAAAGTTAACTTACTACAAATTTTAAAAGATAAAAATCAGAAGGGAAAGGTAATAAAGGTAAAAATGAAACTATGGGGGGAACCTCAATACAGGGAAAAATAAGAAAACCTCATTGCTAATTTTTGAAGTGACAAAATAGTTAAACCAATCATAAGTTTATAGGAAAAATTGAGAAAGCAAAAATAGAAAAACATGAAACAGCAAGAACAAGGGATGAGAGAGTAATTGGAAAAATCTTCAGAGCTGACAACAAAGTTTTCAGGAGCAATTTTGAAAAAGTAGACAATAATGTCCCCTCCTAGAAAATTGTAAGTTACCAAATGATCCCAAGAAAAAGTAAAGAACTGAATAGTTGATGAAAGGTGAGAGGTGTGAGATGAACCACTGAAAAAGCCATTAATCTTGATAGATTTCAAAGATAAGTTGTATCTAATCTTTAAAAATAGCTTGTTTTAATTTTAAATTAATCCCCTAGTATGACAGAAATTATCCCAATTTATTCATGAAGATAGCATCTTAATTAGTAGTGAAACCTGAGAAGGAAACTAGTCTAAAGAAAACTTCTACTCACATACATAAAGATAAATCTTCTGAATAAAATATCTGTGCCTAGAATCTAAGTAGTGTTAATATAGGAAATAGTGGTTTCCAATTTTAGGAAAGTTGCCATCATAATCCTGTTAAATACATAATTATATAAAAACTGCTAAACAAATATTTGATATCCAGCAGCCATTTCTATCAAAATTAACTGCAAGAGTACTAGAAGGAAACCAAATGTAATGAAAATCTATTTACCAAAAATCAACAGCAAATATTACCTTAAATGTTATAACAATTAAACAGGACATTAAAATAAAGTCAAGCTTAGATAGGGAGCCTTGTTTATTTTAACTCAATATTAGAGGCTCAAGAAAATGAAGCAAGACTAGAAAGTATTTGATTAAAAACACTGAAAAAGATGATATGCCAAGATTTGATAGATATAACACAATATCTTTTGCTAAGATTTTATTGCATTTTTAGAAAACAAAAGAGTATAAAGTAACTAGAACAAATACATGAAATTGGTAAGGTGGCAATCAGTCCATTTTTTCCTAGCAGTTAGCATCTAGAAATGATCTTGGGATATTCTTTTTATGATGACAAATCCTACCATATTAGGAACAAATTTAAGAGAAAATATGAAAGATTTCCATGAAGAAAATCATAAAAATTAGTGTGAAGATATAAGAGCTAAGTAGCAAAATATTTTCTTGGATGATAAAAATAGAATAATATGAATTGTAATTCACTCAAATGAATTCATAAAGTCAATACATTTGCAATTAGAATTATGACAAAGGTATTTTAGGGAAATGCCCAAATACAGTCATACACATATATTTAATTTGTATGCAATATATGTATATACACCTTTATACAGAGTATGCACACACATACAGGAACACACAAATGCACATACATAAGTATATAAACAAGTATGTATACATAAATGTACATGTGTATATACACATATATTTCCATGTATATGGATATACATATGTGTATATATTTATATGGGTATACATATGTTTATATATATACACCTTTATATACCTATTTTATATATGTGAATAGTTACACAGAAAAATGAGATCTACCTTGACTTCTAAGATTTTAAAGTACATCATAAAGTCTCTTCATTATGATATTGGCATAGGAATGGAAAGTAAATGAATGGAACAAAAGAGATTAGAAATCTTAGTTATATGGAAGAATATACTGTATGACAAAGGTAATAATTTAGTGGGAAAGGATAAATCCTTAAACTGAGCTGACTTTATGCCCTATGCATATGTAAGAAATAATACTAGATTCTAATCTTATATACAAAAATAAGTTCCAGATGGATTAAATAAAGGTCTGTTTTTCCTGAGCCATTTGAGAGAAAGTAGCAGACAAGATGTCTTCTTACCCTTAAATACTTCAGTGTGTATCTCCTAGAAATAATCACAGTACTATCAAAATCACAATCAAAATCAGGAAATTACAATTAATGCAATATCATGTACAATACCAGAAAATTCAAATTTTGCCATTGTCCCACTAATGTTAAATGAAAAGAGAATAGTAATTTGCTTTTTCTAGTCCAGGATCCATTTCAGAATATCCTGTTGTCCTGTCTCTTTAGTTTAGCTTAATCTGGGAGAATTCCTCAGTCTTTAACTTTTTGGGCACTTCTGATTGAAAAGTCTTTGGCTTTTATAACCCTGATGTTTTTGAGGAGTATAGAAGTTATTCTGTAGAGTGTCCCTCAGTTTGATTTGACAGAACTAAAGACATTCTTAACCGTACTTTTGATTGATGTATTCTATCATGACTTTAAAACAGTGGCCTCTTTTACTGGTTTGAGGCTGTGCTGTGGCAGTGGGATGGACCTCTGGTTCAAGGGCTTACCATTCAAAGCCACTTGCTAATGACCTCCTGATGTCAACCACAGGCAATAGAAGAGAACCTATCATTTCCATATTACTGGGAAATTTTAAATTCCCTATACTCTTCTTAGATTCACAATGTTTATAAATGACTAGAATGACTTTTGCCTACTTATTGGCCATAAAGGTGATTATATGAAAACCTTAGTCAACTTGGTAATGAAATTTTATACCCAGCTTCATCAGGCCCTGATGACAAGTCTGAGAAGTAGACAAGTAGAAAGGAAAAGGAGTCAGTTTTGTACTTAATTCTGATTTTTTTTAATTGGCAGGTAGTTGTTGTCTTTGTAATAAACACTGTTATTTGGTCAGCGGGCAACAGTGTTTTATTTTGTGTAAATTCTTTTGACTTTCTGCCACTCTTGCAACACCTCAAAGATTGCCAGCCAGATTTTCAGCTGGTCCAAACCTCTTTAATACATGTAATTTAATTTCCTGCCTTTTTCTTTGCAAAATACTAACACTGTAAAGTTTATCAAAAGGCTTATAAACTGATTAGCTGTTTACAGTGGATAGGCTAAGTGAAATAAGCACTGCTCCAGGAAACCAGAGCCCTGGGTTTTCCCCCAACTTTTCAATTAATGTGGTTAGAAATCAGGACCTGTGATATTTCCTAGATAAGACCTTGGTTCTACTACTTTAACATCCATTTGACATTGGACTTTGGTCATTTAAAAAAAATTAAAAATCTTATTTATTTGAGAGAGAGAGAGAGAGAGAGAGAGAGCAAGAGAACAAGAGAATGAGGTGGGTAAGGGCAGAGGGAGAGGAAGAGGGACAAAATCCCATGCAGACTCCACGCTGAGTATGGAGCCCAAGGTGGGGCTCAATCTCATAACCCTGAGATCATGACCTGAATCTAAATCAAAAGTCCAATGGTTAACTGACTGAGCCACCCAGATGCCCTGTGACTTTGGGCAATTTAATTAATACCACCATATCTAAACTTTGTCACTTACTAAAAAGCAATAACAATGTTTGATTTTTTCATAGTACTCATCTTAATGTGTGGAAGAAATTAAATAATGATGCATGGTACATAGCATCCATATAATAACATTTAGTAAATATTATTGTTATAACCAGTTATGTCACTTTGGTGAATTATGTAAATGAAAGTTCTGGTTATTTAGCAATGTGTAACTATACCAAACCTAGAGGTTTAAAACAAAAAGAGCCTGGTGGTGGGTATTATGGAGGGCACGTATTGCATGGAGTACTGGGTGCGGTGTATAAACAATGAATTTTGGAACACTGAAAAAAATTAAGAAAATCATTTTATATTCATGATTTGGTGCGAGACCTTGGGAAGGGGTTGGCTGGAAATTTCTTCTAATTGAAATTATTTGAGGATTTGGAATATATTACTTGGCTGTTGCTCAGATTGCACTATATAAAGATCATTTCAGTGGCTTATAATAATACTTACTTCCTTTTCTCAGGTCTGTGGGTCTATCTGTGGTTCATCTCAGCTTGGCTGAGATTATTTGGAGTCAGCTGAACTATGCTTCTGGCTGTGGGAGGGTCCGGGTATGTTCCACTTGTGTTCTCATTCTGGAACCACGGTATAGTTCCATTCTGAACTTAAGATAAAATGTAGGAGTTCTAGAGGCCAAAAAACCCCAGAACATTCAAGAACATCTAAGACCTCTGTTCATGCCATGTTTGCTTAAATTCCATTAGACAAGTCAAACCACATGGATAAGCCCAAAGTCAACAAAGCTGGAAAGTAGATTCTACCTACAGGAAGGCCATGGCAGAAAGGAATAATTGTGAACAAGTAATACTCTCTACCACAGAGTCTAGGCAGAGTAGAATAAGGATTGTTTTCCTGGGATCTCATAAAATGCTGAAAGGATTGACAAATTTCCATTTATAAATCTATCTCTCACATAGTAGATGAGAGGATCTACCTTATAAGGAGTGTGTGTGTGTGTGTGTGTGTGTGTGTGTGTGTGTGTGTG
>ML097239.1:0-12467 GCA_003697995.1 Taxidea taxus jeffersonii | reverse complement strand
CAGGAAATGACAGATGCTGGCGAGGATGTGGAGAAAGGGGAACCCTCTTACACTGTTGGTGGGAATGCAAGCTGGTGCAACCACTCTGGAAAACAGTGTGGAGGTTTCTCAAAAAATTGAAAATAGAGCTACCTTATGACCCAGCTATTGCACTACTGGGTATTTATCCTAAAGATACAAACGTAGTGATCCGAAGGGGCACGTGTACCCGAATTATAAACAATGTCCACAATAGCCAAGTTATGGAAAGAACCTTGATGTCCATCAACAGATGAATGGATAAAGAAGAAGTGGTATATATATACAATGGAATACTATGCAGCCATCAAAAGAAATGAAATCTTACCATTTGCGACGACATGGATGGAACTAGAGTATATTATGCTTAGCGAAATAAGTCAACTGGAGAAAGACGACTATCACATGATCTCCCTGATATGAGGAAGTGGAGATGCAACGGGGGTGGGGGTTAAGGTGGTAGGAAAAGAAAAAATGAAACAAGATGGGATCGGGAGGGAGACAAACCAAAAGAGACTCTTAATGTCATAAAACAAACTGAGGGCGGTGGGGGGGGAGAGGGGTTGGGAGGGTGGGGTTACATTATATGTTTAAATAAAAAAGCTTAAAGAAAAAAAAATAAATATCCTGACTTTATTTATTTATTTAATTTATTTGTCAGAGAGAGAGAGAGCAGGAGCGAGCAAAGGCAGACAGAGAGGCAGGCAGAGGCAGAGGGAGAAGCAGGCTCCCTGCCGAGCAAGGAGCCCGATGTGGGACTCGATCCCAGGATGCTGGGATCATGACCCAAGCCGAAGGCAGCTGCTTAACCAACTGAGCCACCCAGGCATCCCTAAATATCCTGACTTTAATATGCAATGTGATGTAGGGAGCCTGGGTGGCATAGTTAAGTGTCTGACTCTCGGTTTTGGCTCAGGTCATGATCTCAGTGTCATGAGACTGAGCCCTGCACTGGGCTCCCCACTTAGTGCAGAGCCTGCTTGAAACTCTCTTTCCCTCTCCCTTTTGCCCCTCCTGCTCATGTTCTTTCTCTCTCTCTCTCTCTCTCAAAATACATAAATAAATCTTTAAAAAAAAATAAAGTGATGTACAGGCATATCTCATCTTATGGGACTTCTCAGATCAATATGTTTTCTACCAAATGAAGGTTTGTGGCATCTCTGTGTAAAGCAAGACTATCGGTGATATTTTTTCAATGCAATTTCCTCACTTCGTATTTCTTTTTTTTTTTTTTAAGATTTTATTTATTTCACAGAGAAAGAGAGAGAGCACAAGAAGGCAGAGAGGCAGGCAGAGAGAGAGGGGGAAGCAGGCTCCCTGCTGAGCAGAGAGCCCGATGTGGGGCTCGATCCCAGGACCTGAGCTGAAGGCAGAGGCTTAACCCACTGAGCCACCGAGGTGCCCTCTCACTTCATATTTCTGTGTTATGTTTCGGTAATTCTCCCAATATTTCAAATTTTTTCATTATTCTTATATGTGTTACTGTGATATATGATCAATGATCTTTAATGTAATACTGTAATTGTTTTGTGGCACCAAGAATCACACCCAGAAGATGGCAAACTTAATCAATGCTAGGTGTGTTCTGACTCTCCCACTGACCAGTTGTTCCCACCATCTCTCCCTTTCCTCCAGCTTGCCTATTCTGAAACACAACAATATTGAAATTAGGCCAATTAGTAACCCCACACTGGCTTCTTCGTGTTTAAGTGAAGGGAAGATTTCCATGTCCTTCCCTTTAAATTGAAAGCTATCAATTATTAAGCATAGTGAGGAAGGCATGTCAAAAGCCAAGACAGGCTGAAAGCTGAGGTTCTTGCACCGAACAGTCAAATAGTAAACGCAAAGGAAAAGTCCTTGAAGAAAATTAAAAGCACTACTACAATGAGCACACAAATGTGAGACATGGATAAAGTTTCAGTGGTCTGGGTAGAAGATCAAACCTACCAGAATATACATCCCCTTAAGCCAAAACCTAATCCAGAGCAAGGCGCTAAATCTCTTCAATTCTGTGAAGTCTGAGAGAGGTGAGGAGCTGCACAAGAGAAAATCTGAACCTATCAGAAGTTGCCTCATGAGGTTTAAGGAAAGCAGCCATCTCCACAACATAACAGTACAATGAAATGCACTGAGTGCTAATGTAGAAGCTGCAGTAAATTATTCCAAAGATCTAGGTAAGATAATTCATGAAGGTGACTACACTACACATAGATTTTCAACGTATATGAAATATCCTTCTATTGGAAGCAGATGCCATCTAGGACTTCCATAGCTAGAGAGAACTCAAAGTGTGGTTTCAAAGCTTAACTCTCTTCTTAGGGACTAATGCAGCTGGTTGAAACCAAAGCCCATTTTGCATTCCAAAAATCCTAGGACCTTCAAGAATTATGCTGAATGTATTCTGCCTGTGCTCTGTAAATGGAAAAACAAAGCCCGGATGAGAGCACGCCTGTTTACAACATAATTTACTAAACATTTTAAGCCCACTTTTGAGACCTACTGCTCAGAAAAAAGGTTCCTTCCAAATATTATTGCTCAGTGACAGTGCACCTGGTCCCCCAAGAGCTCTGATGGAGATGGACAATAAGATAAATATTGTTTTTATGCCTGCTAACACAACATCCATTCTGCATTCCGTGGATAAAGGAGTTAATTTCAAATTTTAAGTCTATGATTTAAGAAATACGTGTCATAAGGCTATAACTTTCATAGCTAATAGATCTCCTGATGGATCTGGGCAATGCCAACTAAAAACCATCTGGAAGGAATTTGCCATTCTAGATGCAATTAGGGATATTTAAGATTCATGAAAAATAAAAATATCAATATTAATGGGGGTCTGGAAAAAGTTATTCCAATCTCCATGGATGACTTTGAGGGTTTCAAGATTTCAGGCAGAGGAAGCAACTATAGATGTGGTAAAAATAGAAGGGGACTAGAATTAAGTGGAGCCTAAAGATACAACTGAATTGCTGTGATCTCATGATAAAGGTTGAATGGATGAGGCTTTGCTTCCTAAAGCTGAGCAAATAAAGTGGTTTCATGAGATGAAATCTACTCCTGGTGAAGATATTATCAGTGTCAATGCTACAAAGAAACTGTGTGAGAAAAAGAGTCAATCGATGTGACAAACTTCATTGTTGTCTTATTTTAAGATATTGCCATAGCCACCACAAACTTTAGAAGCCACAAGCCTGATCAGTCAGCAGTCATCAACATAGAGGCAAGATCTTCCATCAACAAAAAGATTATGACTTGCTGAAAGCCCAGATCATGGGCAGCAATTGTTAGTAATAAGGTACTTCATTATTACAGTATGTACTTTTCTATATTTTTTAAAGATTTGAGAGAGAAAGTGCATACATGCAGGGGAGGGGGCAGAAAGTTGTAAGCAGGCTCCATGCCAGCACAAAGCCTGACATGGGGCTCAAAATCAGACCCCTGAGCAGAAAGCAAGAGTCTGGTGCCTAACAGACTGAGTCACCCTGGTGCCCCGTATTATGATATGTACTTTTTTTTTTTTCATTTTATCAATTTTTTGACCGAGAGAGAAATCACAAGTAGGCAGAGAGGCAGGCAGATGAGGAGAGGGAAGCAGGCTCCCCGCTGAGCAGAGAGCCCGATGCGGGGCTAGATCCTAGGACCCTGAGATCATGACCTGAGCCGAAGGCAGAGGTTTAACCCACTGAGCCACCCAAGGTGTATTGCACATTGAAAAAATGACAATACAGTGTAAACATGACTTTTATATGAACTAGAAAAACAAGAAATCCAATGGACTCTCCTTATCACAATATTTGCTTTATTCTAATAGTCTGGAACCAAATCCACACTATCTCCAAGGTACACCTCTATACCACATCTTATCATGTATCTCTCAGCTCAGTGTCTCACCATATAAAGCAGCCAGTCAATTAATCTATCTAATAGGTATTCACTGATCACCAATCAAACTCATGTTTTCTCCAGAAATTATTAAAAACCAATTTCCCCATTTTCCTCACGTCTAGTATAACTGGTATTCTTTGAAAGTTTTTTTGCCTATATGTCACCATCTTTGATGACTATTTAAAACACACTCACCTTTGAGTATTTACTACAACTTCTTAAGTCCTAGAAGTTATAATTTCAATATGGAAATTACCATCTTCTCACTTTATTTTTAAATGTACTTGAAGTATCCTTCGTTCAAATTACATAAAAGTAACACATATTTTATACTCATACATCACAAATAAAAATGAGTTTAATGCACTTATAGCTGAAAGGCATTTAGAAATTTCACTTAGTTAATATGTCCCACATAAACAGAACCGTATGAGCATGGGGTTTTTCACTAAGCTATTTTTAAAATAAGGTAGGCACACTGTATTTTTTTTTTTAGGTGTAATGCTTTTGTACAAGTAATAGACTACAGTACAGTGTGAATATAACTTTTAGATGCATTGGGAACCAAAAAATTCATGCGACTTGCTTTAATGCAATATGTACTAGCTTTATTATGGTAGTATAGAACTGAACCTGCAATATCCTTGAGATATGCCTGCAAAATGGACCATTTTATCAAAATACTGTCGCATTAAATAAAGGAAAACTCATCTAAAATGGAGGCAGGAGGGCAGAAAGGGGAGCTCTCATAACTTACCACTTGTCTTCAACTGCAGACAAGTAGAAAAGTATTCCCAATAGGAAGAAGCTCATACATACTTCACTACAAGAGCCTGAGGAAAAAAAGATTTTTTTCTTTGCCTAGGAACAGCCCAACCAATGAGAGACTCTCACAACTTGGCCAATGAAAAGCCATTTCAAACTCTCAGTTTACTCCAAAGGACTTTTTTTTTAAAGATTTTATTTATTTATTTGACAGAGACACAGTGAGAGAGGGAACACAAGCAGGGCGAGTGGGAGAGGGGGAAGCAGGCTCCCCGCCGAGCAGGGAGCCCCATGTGGGGCTTGATCCCAGGACCCTGGGATCATGACCTGGGCAGAAGGCAGACAAT
Organism: Taxidea taxus jeffersonii; assembly: GCA_003697995.1. Taxonomy (NCBI): domain Eukaryota; kingdom Metazoa; phylum Chordata; class Mammalia; order Carnivora; family Mustelidae; genus Taxidea; species Taxidea taxus. The sequence goes on along the minus strand of ML097239.1, from coordinate 7,449 downwards.
TAACGACTGAGCCAACCAGGTGCCCCTCCAATGGACTTTAAAAGAGCTCCTCCAACTCTTCCTTCCAGCTACAAAAAAGTATTCCTCTCCATTGTTCTTGGACTTGCCTACAGTTTTGCCTAGTCTCCAAGTCCCAAACTGAAATTCTCTGCTATTTCCAGATAAATCCATCTTCCTGGTAAAATAACTGGATGCTTACTTTTAAGGTTAACGTAATATAAATTAGGAACTAGGCCCATAGAGAGACAGACATCTTCAATCAACAAAATTAGAAATTGAAACAGCAGTCTAACCCAAGTCAACATCAAAAGACTCCAGGGCCATCCAGGCCTTTGGGCTTCTTACACAAAATGATAAAGGAAAAAGTAATCACCACCTCATGTAAACTTTTTTTTATTAAAGATTTTATTTATTTATTTGTCAGAGAGAGAGCGTGGGAGTGAGCACAGGCAGACAGAGTGGCAGGCAGAGACAGAGGGAGAAGCAGGCTTTCCGCCGAGCAAGGAGCCCAATGTGGGACTCGATCCCAGGACGTTGGGATCATGACCTGAGCCGAAGGCAGCCAATCAACCAACTGAGCCACCCAGGCATCCCTCATGTAAACTTTTTAAAATTATACAAAAACTTGGGAGTTATTCAACCACTAAAATAGGCTACCTTTTTTTGATACAAAGACCAGGTGAGAATCCCTCAATAAAATAATACTAAGGCCAAGCTCACTTGCATTGAGACAAATATCCTAAATAAATTCATAGTATTTCCAATATAGCAGTGAATTAAAATTAGAAAATGCTGCCAAATGGAAATCACTACCATAGCAAAAAAAAAAAAGGGGGGGGAAAGAATGGGACTATGTGCAAGCGTAAAGAAAAAGCTTTTGACAAAATAAATAAATAACACTTGCTGATGATAATAAGTTCTGGCAAGCTTGCATTACACAACAATTTCCATGCTTGCTTTGGCACCAAATACAGTAAAATTGGAACAATACAGAGAAGACTAGCATGGCCCCTGTGCAAGGATGACATGCAAATTCATTAAGCATTCCATATTGGGGGAAAAAAAAAGAAAGAAAGAAAGAAAAGAATTTCCATTTTCTAAAATCTATAATGAATATACTAAATGGGAGCTACTGTAAATATATCCAATAGGTTTGACAAGAAAACAAAGACATATGATATCAAATCCACTGTCTACAACTGGATGAAAATACATACCCAGTACACAACTATTAGATAAGAATATGAATACCAAAATAAATAAGAGGAAAGAATAATGAAAAGAAAGAGGTAAAAATGGTGGCAACAAAATATCTTAATTAAAAAGTTCCAAGTAATCTGTACAGAAATTATTAAGACACATAAACAACTTCAGAAAGATGTTGTATAAAAGATCAACATAGCAAATTAAGGAATCTGATAAAACAAAATCACTAACAAATTACAACATGTAGTGGAAAATATATTACTGAAAACAATAATATCCAAGATATACTTAATAAAAAACCAAAAAGACATCTACAGGTTCTTTAGGAGATAACTACAAAAACATAGTGATAGGCTAACACAAATCAAAACCACAATAAGATACCACCTTACACCAGTCAGAATGGCTAAAATTAACAACACAGGAAACAACAGGTAGTGGTGAGGATGCAGAGAAAGGGGAACACTCTTACACTGTTGGTGGGAATGCAAACTGATGCAAACACTCTGGAAAATAGTATGACAGTTCCTCAGAGAGTTAAAAAGAGAACTACCCTACAACCTGACATTTATCCAAAGGGTACAAGAATACTGATTTGAAGGGGCAGCATTGTCCACAATAGCCAAGATATGGAAAGAGCCCAGATGTCCACCAACAGATGAATGGGTAAAGAAGTGGTGGTGTTTATATAAAATGGAATATTACTCAGGCATCAGAATGAAATCTTGCCACTTGCAATGACATGACTGGAACTAGAGTGCATTATGCTAAGTGAAATATGTTAGAGAAACACAAATGCCATATGATTTCACTCATATGTGGAATTTAAGAAACAAAACAGATGAACACAGGGGAAGGGAAGAAAAAAGAAAAGAAGATGAGAACAGAGGGTGAGACAAACCATGAGAGGATCTTAATACAGGATGCAAACTGAGGGTTGCTGGAGGGGAGGTGGGTAGGGGAATGGGCATTAAGGAGGCCACATGATGGAATGAGTGCTGGGTGTTATATGCGACTGATGAATCACTAAACTCTACCTCTGACACTAATAATACATTGTATGTTAAACTGCATTTAAATAAAAAAAAAATAAAAACTTACTGAAGGGGACACCTGAGTGGTTCAGTCGGTTAAGCGTCTGTCTTCAGCTCAGTTCAGGATCCCAGGAACTTGGGATGGAGTCCTTCATCGGGCTCCCTGCTCAGAGAGAAGCCTGCTTCTCCTTCTCCCACTTGCCCTGCTTGTGATGCTTCTCTCACTGTGTCTCTGTCAAATAAATAAATAAAATCTTAAAAAAAATGTATGGGTTGTTTGTAGCAGTGTGACTCCACAAGCTGTGCTAATAACCAATTGAAAATTTGCCATTGAAAGTGGACTGGCCTTCATTAACATCTTAATAGAACAAAAGGTACAAGGCACAAACTAAAATAGACTAGCAAGTATCACCATAATTATACATAAGGATAGAAATTCATTCTAGAACCTTGGAGCAATGAGAATGATGTCAACTAAAAGAAGCCCCAGGAAGGTGGTCAGGTTAAGGATCATGCTACTTTCCCATGGGATTTCTAAGGGCCTTGATGGGGGTATGGGGAGGTATAAAGTGAGAAAAGGAAGGAATTCCAGACCTGCTAACTCTTCTGCAAGTTCTCTGAATGAAATCTGATGGGCTCATCCACCCAGAAAAGGGATCCCACGGGATTCTTACACTACGACAGCCACGTCTGGGAAGCCTCAGGCAGGAGCTGCGTGATGAGATGTACCTTGAATTCCTATCAGAAGGCTCACAGATCTGAAGTCTTCCATGTGAAGAGTTGCCCTTAGGTCAGCTGATTGGAGGTAGTCAAGGACCTTTTAGGAGTGTAGTGAGACACTGAGCGAGTAATGAGGTTTGCAGCCACCACATAAGTGGGGCCCAAAAGGGTCCCACGTGTGGAGGGCTCCAACATCGCAGCTAAGCTCAGGCTCCCAAACACTTCCTAATAGAGGCTGGGAACAGAATGAGACCCTTGGTCTGAGAACAGGCTGAGAAGAATCAGTGAAAGCCCCTGTGTGAGCGCTGCAGGACTCCTCCCCCTACAATCCAGCACACCACACACTACCCACATCCCTCCCCAACCTGCCCACAGAGACCCGCCCACAAGGCCCCGCCCACAGGGCCCGCCCCCATGCCCCAGGGTACTCTGGGGGGGCAGATCCACGTGACCGGAAGTGGACCTCTTGGCCCTCGAGAACTTCCTCCGGACCACGCCGTGGGGAGTGAGGCCTTGTCGGACAGCTCCTACCTCGGGTGAGCCCAGACAGGAATCCTACATACTGTTAGGGGTCGAGGTGCGAGGAGTCCCGGGTTACAACTGTGGGGACACACCCTCGACAACCCCCCCAGCCCCAACTCCCCCGGAAAGAGGGGTCCAACAGGCCCTTCCCCGCCCCGCCCCGCCCCGCCCCTGCTCTCAGGGCTCAGAGGCCCCAAAATGGCGGTTAAGCCCCAGATTCCTTCACTTATCTCGCGGGGTCTCCGGGATTGCAGGCGTTGGCCTGGGACTGCCGAACTCTGGCTCAGCTCAGCACAGGCAGAGACCTCCAGGCCTACTGGTGGGAAGGAGAGGGCCTTTGCGACGACTGGGGGGAATCCATACCCCAGAACAGAGGCCATGTGGAGTCTCTGCTCCTGGCCTTGGCCTTGGCCTGGGAGGGTCCAGGCTGGTCTAAAGACTGAGGTGCTGCCTTGCTTTGTGCTCCGGAAACGGGGAGGCGTTGGTCTAAGGGGCTGGCTGCACGTCAGCAGAGGGAGGATTTCCAGGTCGTGCCGGGACTCGCGGTGAGGACCTTCAGGCTCCTAATGAGTCTCCAGCACCTGCCGCCATTAGCGTGAGTGGCCAGAAGCGGGGCAAGGGAGGACCCGGAGTGAGGTCTGCGGGAACCAGGAATAGGGCCCGCCCTCTCCTGTGGATCCTTAACATGCCAAGAAAGGAACGTCAGGCAGAGACATCCCATCATTTCTCCCATCAGGTCTCAGCTTTAATCTGCAGGTGCAGCCTGCGGTCAGAGGAAGGGAGGGTCCCAGGTCCTACACGGACTCAAAGTGGGAGTCCTGCGTCATTCTGAGGACCCCACGAACTCAGGGCAGAGAAGCCCTCCCATAAGTGGTCAGCACCAGGTGCCCCCTGACTTCAGTGGTGGGCTGAAGGGCTCCCTCCTTCCCTCCTCCAGGGTACCATGGAAGATCCCAGGGTCACCTTCAGAGAGGGGAGGGGGTTGGGGGCCCAGGTCTTCCCAACACTTAACAGGGACCCCTCCCCCCACGGCCCTACCTGGACACCGGGGTCTTCATTGTCAGGAACATGGCCGTCACCGCGGTAGCGCCCAGGCAGGGCTGCCTGGCTGGGGCCCAAGGCCCACACCACCTTGCTCAGGGCCCAGGCTGACCAGGGTAGTGGGAGCCCTGTGGGGTCCTAGAGCAGTGCCCTGGGGGACCCTGCAGGGGCGGCCGTGGGCAAAGCCAAGGTGGGATCTCTCCGCTGAAGGGGTCTCCCCCACCTCACTGTCCCCCCCTCCAGGTGCCTTCGCTGCCTGCCAGCCCTCCCAGTGTCGCCATGCCTCGGCGCCAGAAGAACAAGGCCCGTGTCCGGGAGAAACGCCACCAGGGCCGCGGTGAGGCTCAGGGTGTCGGGGGTGCTCCTGCTGCTGCAGCAGCAGCAGCAGCAGCAGAGGAGCCCCCCCGCGCTCCCCCGGGCTCCCCCGAGGAGGCGGGTCCATCTTCACCACCCCAGGGTGGCCCGGCCCCTGAGTCTCCTGGCGCAGGCTCCCCAGGCCTGCCAGGCGACCAGGGCGCGGAGATCCCGGCCGCGGCTGCGGCACCGGCCGCCCCTCTGGCCACTCGCAAAACCCCCCTGATTCGCAAGGCCAGCATGCTGGTGCAGTTCCTGCTGGAGAAGCACAGCTCTGGGGAGCCCCTGATGCGCGCTGCGCTGCTGAAGATCATAGGCAGGAAGTACCGCGAGCACTTCCCCGAGATCTTCAGGCTCACCTCCGAGCGCATGGAGCTGGTCTTCGGGATGGAGCTCCGGGAGGCCGACGCCCGCGGCCAGTCCTACACGCTGGTCAGCAAGCTGGCCCTCCCGGGCGACAGCACCCTGGGCGGCGGCAGCAAGGGGCTGCCCAAGACCGGCCTCCTGATGGCGCTCCTGGGCGTGATCTTCATGAAGGGCAACCGCGCCAGCGAGGAGGAGGTGTGGGAGTTCCTCAACCTGCTGGGCGTGCAGGAGGGCAGGAAGCACCTGGTCTTTGGTGAGCCGCGCAAGCTCATCACCCGAGACCTGGTGCGCCAGGGCTACCTGGAGTACCGCCCGGTGCCCGCCAGCAACCCTCTGCGCCACGAGTTCCTGTGGGGCCCGCGGGCCCGCGCGGAGACCAGCAAGATGCAGGTGCTGCAGGTCCTGGCCAAGATCAACGACACGGTGCCCAGCTCTTTCCCCCAGCTGTATGAGGAGGCTCTGCTAGACGAGGAGGAGCGCGCGGGGGCCAGACCCCAGGCCAGGGGCTCTGCCGCCAAGGGGGGCCGTAGCAGGCGCCGCGTCTAGTCAGGCAGTCGGGGCCCAGCTTTTCCCTGGGGTGGAAGAGGGCACCTTCCCAAGTAGTGCAGAGCCCTAGGGATCGGAGGGGAAAAAAGCATAGATGTTCCTCCTGTTTGTTCTAAACTGTTAGCTTCTATAAACACATAGTTATACTTATTTAGGTGTTCTCAAATGGTTTCTTTCTTGTAATAGTTCATTTAGCTCTAGAATATAAACTTAAGCATGGCATGGATCTCATTTATTGCTGTCTCACAGGGGAGAGTTGTAGGTTTGGTATATGAAAAAGAAAGTCACAAACCATCTATACTATATTTATGATCCAAAAGCAGATAACAAGGAGCAATTGCTTTTTTTTTCCTGTTGCACATAAGTAATTTGTAGGTCTATTTTTTCTTTAAGTGTTCAAATGTTGTTTATTTTAATTGAATATTTTGCATCTGAATCTAAGTTTATTAATGCCATAGGTAACACATTTATTACTATTCAGGTTTAAGATTAAGAGATTTGTTTTTGTAAACAAGCTGAAAAACCTTCAGTATTTTCTTTTTGCCACAGAGCAAGGTAACATGTTGCTGTAATTGGGTTTTTCATGGGAATGTGAAAGAACATCATAAGAAAATACTTGGGATCAAAAATTGGTGGCACATAAGTAACCATTCTCTTTGTCTTTACTTTTAAAATCAAATAATATATACCTGGATATGCATAGCTAATTCAAAAAGTGTGATAAATTAAATCAAATAAATTAAACTTCTGGCTCATTTCCTTTTTTTCCCTCTAGCATTAATTGAGTACCTGCTCTTTGGAAAGCTCCCTAATAGCACCGGGATGGTTAAGAAAAATAAGACTGGACCATGGCACATAGATTTGTAGACTTTAGCAGTAGTCAGCATACAATGAAGATGGTAAGATACATTCTAAGAAATAAATAAATGACAAGTAAAAGAAGAGGTGCACAAGGGGAGGTCCTAGATGAGAACAGTATGGTGCACATTACCTGACCAAGGTTGTCCTGGCCTGGGTAAGGTGCCAGTCCCTTGAGGGGGAGGTGTGCAGTGGGCTGGATGTATGTGGGAGCACCAGGTAGGGCAGGACCAGTTCCTCAGTCAGTGGTTCTACATTGAGAGACTAGGCCTAGAATGGAAAAGATTTTCACAGTTATTTTGGGATTGTGAGAAAACCACTGACAGTCCCTGGCTGGGGCCGGAACTGAAGGGGTCCTGTGTGCTTGCTCCAGTGCAGGTAACTGCACAAATGTGTTCTAGGCATAGAGTGTCCAGACAGTTTCTGAGTTACCAGGGTAATACTCCATTGAAGTGAGATTCCAGGAAGCCCCTGGACTTTACCACTTATCATGGGATAAGTAGAAGCTCTTACTGCATTAAAAGGGCATTTTAACTATGTTATTTTGAGTATAATTTGTCAAACCATTAAGGGAGGGACCAAATTTTCGTGGTGATAAAATTAATGAAAATAGGGGGTGGTTTGGATGGAAATGGACCCAGGAGGGAAGTTGCTGATCCTTGACACAAACAACAACTTATAGTTGCATCCAACTGGAGAAGACAACCCCAAACCCATATTTTTTTTAATATTTTATTTATTCATTTGACAGAGAGAGAGATCACAAGTAAGCAGAGAGGCAGGCAGAGACAGAGAGGGGGGG
>RCUC01101274.1:0-43353 GCA_003697995.1 Taxidea taxus jeffersonii | reverse complement strand
GGGGGGGGGGGGAAGCAGGCTCCCTGCCGAGCAGAGAGCCCGATGCGGGGCTTGATCCCAGGACCCTGGGATCATGACCTGAGCCGAAGGCAGAGGCTTTAACCCACTGAGCCACCCAGGTGCCCCAGGTCTACTTTTAGATGAAATGGACAGGGAAGGCTTCACGGAGGAGATGTCATCTAAGCAAAGACTTAAAGAAGGTGAGAGTGAGCCATGTGGGTATTGGAAAGAAGAGAAGTCCAGGCAGAAGGAACAGCTAGCACAAATGCCCCGAGGTGGGATCACACGTGGTGTATTTGGGGAAGAGCAAGGAGACCACTATTCCTGGAACAGAGTGAGTGATCAAAAAGCAGTGGGCAGTAAGATCAGAAAGATAGTGAGGCCAGATCATGGAGGCCATGGTGAGGACTTTCACTTTGAATGAGATGGGAGCCATGGGAGCAGAGGTGAGGTGTGATATGACTTGGGGTTGAAAAGGATCCCCCTTGCTGGTGTGGGAAGCACAAACCAGGTGGGGCAAAGGTGGAAGTAGGGAGACTACATAAAAGGCTCCTACAGTAATTCAGGTGAGAATCAACAGCACTCTGTGACCCTTGCCCTGCTTTATTTTTCTTCGTAGAACTAATCTCTTCTAATGCATTATATAATTTACTTAAAATTTGGTTTATTGTCTGCCTCTCCCTATTAGAATGAAAGCTCCACAGGACAGGGATTAGAGACTCAGACACTCTCCTCTAGAAGAGCAGTGCACAGCACAGTAGACCCTCAGTCAAAGGCTGTCAGGTCAGTTGGTTGAGGGACTAAAAGAGCTGGTGGCTCAGGGAGGGCTGCCTGGAGGCATCCAGGTAGGATTTGCTGAAAAAGCAGCCTGGGCAGTACAGGAATGGGAGGGCACGGGCAAAGCTTGGTGGGGGGTGGGGGGCAGGAGGGCTTCTTGTGTGTGTGGGCTGGGGGCAAGGGGGGAAGGAGTGTGATGATGTAACATGGTAGGTTCCAAAGGGAAGGCAGCAAGCTGGAGAAGCTCAGAACTTTGGGGGCTTGGATGGGCTTGAGGTTGAGGGACACGGGGCTGAGTGGAACCTTTCTACCCTCTCTCCCCCAGGAAGTCACCCCTCGGTATTTTTTCCCAGCTTGCTTCAACATGGCCTGTCACAGCCACCTGGGGCCAAGCTTTTTCATGGTACCCTGAAGTCTCAGACACAGTGCCAAAAGGCCATGAGAAGATGCTAGGGCAGGGGCTTGGGAGAAGTGGGGTTGGTGGGCCCCCTTTCAGCCCCCTCAAGGCCTGATAGCTCCCACAGAACTGTGGACCAGCTGACAGCTGGGTGTGTGTAAATGTGTACACACACACACACACACACACACACACACACACACACTCTCTCCTCAGCCTTGAGGGGAAGCAGGGGGAGAGCATTAGAGACAGAGAGAGATTGAATATAAAAGGGAATCAGAAAGGCACACAGAGAGTGACAGAGGAGAGAGGTTTGTGAGAGAAAGACTGAGACATAGGAGGGAGAAGAGGAAAAATAAACAGAGAAAGGGGACCAGGCCTTCCACACAAACAGGAAAAGACAGAAGTAGAGACAAAGGGGGAAGAAGAGTGAGGGGAAAAAAGAGAGAGAGACACACATAGAGCATGAGAGAAGAAAAATAGAGACAGAAAAGTAGAGACAGAGAGAGAGAAAAAGAGATACAGAGAAGGAGAGAGAAAGAGAAAGAGAGGAAAGTGAGAGAGACAAAAGGAGAGAGGGAAGAAGGGAGGGAGAACAAGAGAGACAAAGGCAGAGAGACAGGAGGGGGATAATGCCAGGAAAGAAAGAGAGAAGAGAGAGATAAAGAGATGGGTTGGGAGAGAGGCAGAGATAGAGACAGAGAGAAGCAGAAATAAAGATGGAGAGGGAGACACAGAGAAACACACTAAGATCCAGAAGGTGGATAATTTGTAGCCCAGAGTCTCAGGGAAACCAAGCCAAACCAAACACACACTAAAATGAAACAAAACAACACAAAATAATAGCAGCAAACGAACAAAACCCTGTTGTTGCCTGGAAAGCTGGGGCGACTCTACAAGTGAGGAGAGGGTTCTGAGCAGACTGGCAGCCACAGCTTGGGCCCATCGTAGGCTAAAAGTGTGAGCAGACGCAAACACATACACACTTGCCTGTGCCCCAACGCCCTAAGAAACATACGCAGACAACTACACACACGCTCACACAGACACATAGGATCCTGCTGTGGAGACCTACGGACAACAACCGGTTCACACACAGGGACATCACCTCACACGCACATGCGAACACGGTATATGTTCTTCCACAGGCAGAGTATAACCTGCCTAAATGCCAGTGCATCGTCCTCAACGAAGGCATTACTGCCCCCTAGGGGACACTTTGGAAATCTGCAGGAGCATTTTTCGTTGCCACAAGGCTGGGGTGCAGGATGTACTTCTAACATTTAGGGGTCCAGGGCCAGGATGCTGGCCATCCAGTGATGTGTGGGGCAGTCCTACACACTCTGCATATGTCCCGAATCCCCTAGGACTTTGGGCTTGTAATGAACTGAACCTTGAATCTAAGAACTCTATTTCACAATTTTTTCCCTAGTTTAATATACCCTGAATTATTCAGGAATATAGCTGTCAACTAAGTCCAGAATATAGCTGTCAACTAAGTCCAGAGGAGACTGCACTTTGTTTGGGAGAGCACTTTTTGCTCTCCCATATGAAATATTTCGTCTTTCATATGAAATACTATATGGTTTTTCTTTTGAAATTTTATGTGCAGAGAGATTATATTATCTAAGAACTTCGTCTACATAGTAAGTGGGTGTTACAAAATATGTTATGTAAAATAAGGTGTTAGGTATGGGGGTGGCTGAGAACTGCTCATATACACAGACACACTCAGACACACACACATGTGCAATGGCTCATAAACCCACAATTGTAACTCCCCTAACACACACACAGATGAACACTCAAATCCTGACAGATAGATACACATATGCAAACCTACTCACACAGAGACTCATATATACAATCTACCTGATTATTTAAATCCTCTCACATAATCAGAAAAACTTCTGTGACACAGGCATGTACACAGTGGCATACCTATATCATCACATATGAAAACTGTTACACAATAATACTCAAAGTCACTTACATATGCCGCCATACTCACATGCACCTGAAACTCGGCACATGCACACACACACACGTATGTACACACAGACAGAATCCCCCTCAGATATCCACAGATATATTTGCATGGAGAAAAAAACAGACAAGTAAAACTGTTCATATATACACACACATACACACTCTAACACACAGAGGCCAACTGATCCAAACCCTTTCACATAAATTAGGCTCGCTCACCAAAACAGACAAGTACATCCTGGCACAGGTACACAGATACCCATTCACGTACATACTCACTTGTGCAGAGAATATACCAGCTCCAAAACACACACACACACCCTTGCAATGTGCAAGCACAACCAACCACAAAGAGAAAAACCGCCCGTGTACAAACACTCTTGCACACACAGACGTTTACACACAAGCACGAGTAATGTGCTTGCTCACATTACTTGATATAAACACCCTACAACAGGTCTATACCCAGAGACAAACCCTCACACGTGCACATACCAGCCAACTCCTTCAGGCACAGGTGGAAACATTAGCAGAGCTGCTTGGCTGGTGGGCACCTGCCACAGCAGGGAACCAGACCAAGAGAGGCTCTAGGGGGTCAAAGGGAGGTTGTAAATGTTTGGATCGCTTCTTGTTGAAACATCCCAGATAGTCTGATTATTACTTTGATTGCCCCTCTTTTGTTAGTGAGGTTTTCTGGTTTTGCCTATACATATACAAAGCCTGTTTTTCTTTTTAATTCGACCTTATTTAAATTTTTTCACAACTTTTTTTCTACAAAAATAGTTGCATGACTGTTATTATTATTATTATTAATTTTATACAGTTGCATATATAAAGAGAATATAACTATTTTGTTAATTGCCTTGATTGTTCTTCCTTTATAAAAAAACTTTTTCCTTCTAGAACATTTCAGATATAAAAAAATAGAAAGAGGGATGCCTGGGAGGCTCAGTTGGTTAAGCGTCTGCCTTCCACCCAAGTCATGATCCCAGGGTCCTGGGATGGAGCACCACATCGGGTTCTTTGCTCAGCAGGAAGCCTGCTTCTCCCACTGCCTGCTGCTCTCCCTGCTTGTGCTCTCTCTTTCTGACAAATAAATAAAATCTTAAAAAGAAAAAAGGTAGAAAAAATTATTAAAATTTTATTTAAAATTGGATTCTTGGGATACCTGAGTGGCTCAGTTGCTTAAGCAGTGGTCTTCAGCTCAGGTCAGGATCCCAGGATCCCGGGATTGAGCCCCATATCCAGGGAGCCTGCTTCTTCCCCTCGACCTGATTGTGCTCTCTATCTCTCTCTGTGTGTCAAATAAATAAATAAATTCTTTTAAAAAAAAGAATTTATTTATTTATTTGACAGACAGAGATCACAAGTAGGCAGAGAGGCAGGCAGAGAGAGAGGAATGGAAGCAGGCTCCCCGCTGAGCAGAGCACGATGCAGGGATCGATCCCAAGACCCCGGGATCATGACCCAAGCTGAAGGCAGAGGCTTTAACCCACTGAGCCACCCAGGCGCCCCCTTCTTTTCTCTTTTTAATTTGGGTTAGAAAATTCTTAGATAGAGCTCAACCAGCTAGTGACAGGATTGCATGATTAACAAGCAAAGCTAAGATGCCCCTTCCAGTAGTATCTGAGCATTCTGCCAGGAACGTTCTAGCAATCTGCCGGGAAATTGTGCACATCATATTTGTGACGAATGAAGTAAAAAGATAGGAAAGAGGTCATTTTCAATTATTGCTATTAGGAGACACAGTGATGATGGGTCAAAAGACGCTGAAATGACACTAACTCAGAAGATTGATGAATCAAAGGGTTTTCATTTTATATTGATGCATCTCTAAATATTAATTGTGCTCAATTCATAATACTAGTCAGAGAGCCTGAAGGGAAATGCAAGAAGCACCAAAATAAACTGAGGTTGAAATATTCAAAGTGATACACGAATATTTTCTATTATTGTGGAAACTCTGCATTAGTCTGTGGACTGACGCTGCTGTTGAGATGGCATGAAGTTTACATCTGGAATTTGTTCTGAAAATGCCAAGATTCATGCACCAAGGAGGACTCACCTATAAAAGTTTACCTGTGTAGGTATAATTTCCACAGTAAATGATGTTAGGTGAATTTGATTAAATCCAAGTTACTACCCACCTGTGTGTTGGATTTCTGTGAAACTTTGGGATCAGTACACTTTTCTCTATTGTTTTAAACTTAAATGTGTAAGGATTCTATCAAAGCTTTATGAGCTAAAAGAAACAAACTGAGGGTTTTGGAGGGGAGGGGGTGTGGGGATGTGTGAGCCTGGCAGTGGGTATTAAGGAGGGCACGTATTGCATGGAGCACTGGGTGTGGTGCATAAACAATGAATCTTGGAACACTGAAAAGAATAAAATTAAATTAAGATGTTAAAAAAAGAAAATTTTCAGCATTTTTTGTGAACGATTCTCATTTACAGATTTGATGTTTACTCATTTCAACAAAAGGCTCTTTGAACACATGAATAAAATTACATCAAAAAATTTTGGTGTATATATGAATATATGAATGTATACTGTCAAGGTTTATGGATTCAAAGCCAAACTTCAACTTAGAAGTGAGGTCATGTATGGTTCCCTGGGTGAAAATTAGTTGGTGTTATTAAGTTGACAACTAAAAAAGACTTAGTAAGATGAATAGAGCAATGTCTGTGTCTACTTAGGGCAAAAGGTTCATAAATTATTTCGAAATACTCAAAATGAAAATTTTTGGTTGGATTCAAAATTCATGTGCATTTGTTACAAGAAATTTCAACATCATGTTTGATTGAAAGAAAAGAAGGAAGTGTTAGATTTAAAGAAGGATCCTCTCTTTGAAGCACAAAATTCGAAGACTATGAATTGGGTGCCTGGTGGCTCAGTGGGTTAAGACTCTGCCTTTGGCTCAGGCCATGATCTCAGGGTCCTGGGATTGAGTCCCGCATTGGGCTCTCTGCTCAGCGGGGAGCCTGCTTCCCTCTCTCTCTCTGCCTGCCTCTCTGCCTACTTGTGATCTCTCTCCCTCTCTCTGTCAAATAAATAAGTAAAATAGTTTAAAAAAAACAAAGACTATGAATTATCCAAGTTCCTATTATTGATAAGAAAGGAGTTTTACACCACCCTGAACTCTTGCTTTCCTCCAATGGGCTGTCATTCAAAGCAACCCCTCCCAACTTCCTCCTTTAGTCTGTAAAACACTGTTCCTCTCCTTTGAGCTCCTGTTCGCCATAGCTTGCATGTCCTGAATTGCAATTCCCTTGCTATTTCTGAATAAACTGAATAAAAATAAATTTTCTTGGTAAAGAAAGGAGTTTTAACCATTTAAAAAAAAAGAACAGACCCTCTTTGGCCATTTGCTGCCACCTACTCATGCAAGCAGTTTCCTGTTGATGGTGATCACCAAGAGACAAAAGAGATCATTAGCTCTTTCTAGCATAAAACCTGGGTCTCTGCCTAGCCAGGGCAAAAACAAGTGAGTTATCAAAGGGAGGTGAAACAGAGGGGGATGAATAAGCAGTTTGTTGTTGCATTTCTTAAGAAAGGTTGGTATGGTGTGAAAGCTTCAGAGAAACCAAAATGGTACCTGATGACTCCAAAGCTGATGCTTTTAAGGTGAGCTTTGCTGACCTGCAGAATCACACAGCTGCGTTTTATACATTCACAATAATTACGGAGGACATTAAGGCAAATGGTGTCCACACAACCTCCAGGACTAGGTCTTACCTTCATCAACAGGCTTTCCAAGATCAAGAAGTAGCAGGTCACAAGAGAAGTTTATATCTGTGTCAAAAGTACTAATGGTTATTTGTTTCATTTGGCTTTTTTGGGGGGTGGGGGTTACCAAGAAACACACTAACTTGATGTAGAAGACTGATGCTCAGCACAAACTACTTTACCAAATCATGACAAAAATGTCCTTAAAGGAGTCAAATTACCACAAAATAAAGGCAGTCACGATCAAAGGCTCAAAAGTGAGCATGAAAGCTGACCATTACAAACTTGCATTAGTGAATCAAAGTTATGTTTCCAGAAGTGAGCTCAGTGTACTATGAAAAATTCCTGAAAATATTTCACTTGAAACTTGTATACAAATTCAATGTTTAATAACTCCCCTAAAACTTTGCATTGTTTGTTTTCTTCATCACAATTTGTATAGTGTAAAGAAAATGTAAGGAATTTCTTTTCTCCAAGCCCCAGTACCCCTTAATCTTCTTCAGTTTACTCCAATGTGCCATATAGATATTTCGCCTTTTCCATGTGCCAGATTGGGAATGCCCTGAAACGTTCACATCCAGTTACATTGCATTGACACACCAGCACACATGGACAGAGAAGCGCACATAGGAACATGCGTATATTGAGATTCAAGTTTGCATTCACATCCAGACTTACACCAGCTGATAAGCACAATCAGGTGAATGCATACAAGTACATACACACACACACACACACACACACACACACACTCCTCTTCTACACAGAAAGTTAGGCATGTGTGTAGGTACCCACCTACCGGCAAATCATGCGGAGATATACAAAACACACACAAACATACACACACACACAGATAACCACCCTTCAATAGAAATACAGGCTTAGGCAGAGGAAAACTCACCACATGCATGGGCACATGTGGACACATACACATACAAACCAAATCGTATGGACCTGGGGCACCTGGGTGGCTCCGTCAGTTAAGCAACAGACTCTTGATTTTGGCTCAAGTCATGTTCTCAGGGTCATGAGATTGACCCCCACTGGGGCCCTGCGCTGGGCATGGAGCCTGCTTAAGATTCTCTCTCTCCCTCTGCTCCTCCCTCCTTCCCCACTCCCGTATTCTCTCTCTCTTAAAGAAAAATAACAAATCATATGGGCCTACATGCTTTCAGACACAATCATGCATGCATAGACATAAGAACTGGCATTCACACACAGGGTAAGTCCAATTCATATGCTATAGATCCAGGCCCTCCCCCACCCCAGGCTCTTAGATTAAGAGATTATAATCCATTATTTCATGGAATACTACTCAACCATCAAAAAAATGAAATCTTGCCATTTGCAATGACATGGATGGAACTAGAAGGTATTATGCTAAGAGAAATAAGTCAATCAGAGAAAGACAGTTATTGTGTGATCTCACTGATATGTGGAATTTAAGAAACAAAACAGAAGATCATAAGGGAAGAGAGGAAAAAATAAAACAAGATGAAATCAAAGAGGGAGAAGAACCATAAGAGACTCTTAATCATAGGAAACAAACTGAGGTTTGCTGGAGGGGAGAGGAGTAAGGGGATGGTGTAACTGGTGATGGACATTAAGGAAGGCACAGGATGTAATGAACACCAGGTATTATATAAGACTGATGAACCACTGACCTCCACCTGTGAAACCGATAATACATTATATGCTAATTAATTGAATTTAAATAAAAAAATTTTAAAAATCCACTATTTTATACAAACGTTGCCCTGGTACACATACATTATACACACAGTACAGACATGCTCACACATACTGGCATATGGCTCAGGTTCACTGCCACACACACAGAGGCAGGCAGGCATAGACTGAGCAATGCAGACCCACACATACACAGCCACATAATCACCAATGCTTATAAACACAGACAGATACAAACCCTAAGATGCACACACTATGCATTCACTTATACAACACAAACACATACATCCTAGTACACGGTCATATGGACAGAATCATTTATATACATACATCATCATCATCATCACCATCATCATATATAAACCTGGATATTAACCCTCCTACATGTAGACTCAACAAAGATTCACACGTACACATTTACATCCTGACTACTACAAACCTGCTTACATATTCAGATAAAAACATACTGGTGTGTGTGCACGCATGCAGCATACCAGCAGCCCAGGTAACACCTGCACTCACAGGGACACACATCACCACAGATACAAATGTGTGCATTCATACACCCAGATGTACACTGGGAAACACACATGTGTGGCCAAATCCCCTCCATTGACCTCCTAGATACATACTTCCTTTCTGACACACTCATGGTTTTATATACACACTGGGACACGTATAAGTATAGAGCCAGTTTTGTGTACAAAAACACTCACATACACACAACCTGCTCACTTTTTTATGCATGCACATGGATACAGAGAATGGGGCAAATATGCACATAGAAATGACTCTGTTGCACTTGCAGATGGACACAGACTGTTACTTACACACCAGGTATGTGCAATAATTGTAGTACTAGGTAACACCTAATATGGCACAGAGGACTTTGTGCCAGGCACTGTCCTAAGCCCTTTTCAAATATTAACTCATCTGATCTATGATGATAGACAGTATTATTACCCTTACTTTACAAATAAGAAACTGGGGCTTAATTGAGATTAGGTGCCTTGCCCAAAGCCCCACAGTTAATAAATGGCAGAACTAGGATGCAAATCCCAGAGCCTGGCTCCAGAGACCTTGTCCACTGAACTTACTCACATGGAGAAACACACTCACCTCACACACACAAGCAGATTCACACCACTCTAGCACAAACACATGCGCACACAAGCCACATACCAACATACATGGCTACCAATAGCCACACCCATATAAGCACATATACAAAAAGGGATGTGCTCACATTTATAGACACTCTAGCAGAGGCATATATGCCCTAGGGAAGATGTACACGTTCCTACACACACCTACAATCACACACCCCACGCAGACACACCCACACTATCAAACACACAAAATGCCCAGATACACCAGCCACGAACCATCTGGATAAACCCACACTCATATGCAGAGACACCCACATTCTCAGATACATTCCCCACCCAAATACACCCAAACACTCTCATACATACTATGAAGATATACTCATATGCACACACCCTCACCCAGATACACGCACATACCCCACACAGATTGACCTATATACTCTCTTTCACATGCCACCCAGATATACCCTGTCTGTCTCTCACGCCCGGCCAGAGAGAAGCCCACACTTCTTCATTAGTTGCACCCACACTCACACCCCGACCCAGATAGGTGCACATTCTCTTTCTTACACACACCATTCCGACACACCCACTTCCACACACATACCCAATACTGATACAGCCACACATCCCATCCTCATATACACACACCTCAATACACTTACATTCACAGCCACTCCACCCAGCTGCAGCCACACTTAGGCAAACTCCCAACTCAGCACACCCACAGTCTAATATGCAACATTTAGATATGCTCAAACCCATAGACACCCCTAACCTAGAGCCCTCATATTTGACCCAGGCATACCTACAGTCTCTTTCACACATGGTATCAAGACACACACCCACAATGACATGCACACCATTCAAAGACACTACACTTACCCACAGCCAACCCGGATACTCACACTCACAAGTTCTCAACCAAGTATGTTTGCACACACAGATACCTACACATTATCCAGAGACACCTGTTCACACAGAAATCCTATCCATATACACACATATTTTCTCTTGTCCTCTCTTTCTCTCTCTCACACACACACCCCAAACACAGTCCCACTCACAAAGCCCAACCCAGATACATCCACCCTCTAAAACATATATACACCATCCAGATTCATCCCAGACCATTGAGATACACACACACACATCAACCAGATACGCTCTACTACCACCTAAATACATAATACATCTGCATTCACATACACACAGCCCACTCAGATATATCCAGCTCTCACACACGCCATCCATTTATCTCTCCCCAAACACTCCACTGCCCAGATACATCCCTGCTCTCATCCCCTCCACACCACTCAGATGTACTCACACTCCAAACACACTTTCCACCCAGATGTGTCCTCCAAACTCTCACACACCCCATCCAGTTATAAACACCCTCACACACATATCCACACCTAGATACATGACCAAAGCTCTTATAACACACCACCCAGATATGCCTTACTACACATTCCACCACCCAAAAACACCTGTGCTTTCACCCACCCACCATTTAGATACACTCATATTAAAACACACTCTACCCAAATGATACCCCCACACTGTCTCACACACAGCCCATATGTATCACTACACTCTCTCACACACCATCCAGATATATCCACACCTCACACAAACGATGTCCAGATACACCCACTCATACCCCCCAAACCCAGTTACACCCAAACACTTACAACCATCCAGCTACACCTATACATTCCTCCCACCAGATACATCTATGCTGTCACACGCCCACCACGCTCAGAAGCACTTACACTCTCTTTTACACATACACACAATCCAGATCCCCCTCTTTTAAACACCTGATAGTGTTTAAACACCAGAATGCCCACACTCCACACACACAATGCAGATACACCCATACTCTCTCACACATATGATACACGCATCTCATCCACATACACACCCACACAACATCCATAGATACTCCAATCATATATACACTTACACACACACCCCATCATCACCCAGATGTGCCCAAATTCTCTCTCTTATGCACACACACCATCTAGATATATTCCATCACACATTTCCACTGCCTAATAGACCTACATGCTCACCCACCTAGAAAATTTCCAGACATATCCACACTTAAATGTTCCCACCCCATTACACCTCTACTCCTTCGTGTACACACTCTACCCAGAAACACCCACAATCTCTCTTAACACAACACAGATACACCTACACTATAAAACACATACATCATCCAACACCCCCACTCTCTCTTGTACCACCCAGATACACCCATACCCACATACTCCTTAAAAACACACAGCCTCACACATATTCCCACCCAGCCATACTGTAACTCTCATGCTATCCTCCACCCAAATAGGCTGATGTTCTTATAGCATCTCACAAATGCACCATTTACATGCACCTACACTCACACTCACCCCTCCCAAATACAGCCAAATGTCTCACATACATATCTTACCCAGACTCTAACATACACAGCACCCAGATCTCTTCCCTCCCTCCCTCTCCCTCTCTTTCTCCCTCATTCTCTCATTCTCTTACCAAATATACCACCTTCTAAACACACACACACACACACACACACACCCCATAGTCTACCCAGATATACTTTTAGTTATACATACACACTGACATCTAGATTTCTGCCTGGATGGCATAATTTGGGTGCTCTCCGTGAAAACCACTTGCCAAACTCAGACACAACAGTGCCATTTTGTTCTGGGCCTCCAAGGGTGGGGGGATGGGAAGGGAGGTCTTTGGGTTTCAAGAAATCCGTTTCTAAAAGGTCACAGGCCCCCTTCCCTAGAAGGACATCAGCCATGATGGGTTCCTACTTCTTGAGTGTGAATGATGACAAGAATTATCGTGAAACACCCACTCCCCAACTGCCCCCACAAAAGCCCAGCACACGGTTGAGGCCAGAGAACCCCCAGAAGAGGGTCATGGATTGCTCAGGTGTTATAGCTTGCCATCCTGTAGGACGTCTACACAGAGCTGATATGGTCTAGCAGGGTGTCACTGAGTCTTAGACTTGCACAAATACATGATGGGGTGTACACACAGCATTGCACAGACTTGTAAGCACCCTCCTCTATCACTCCCTCAGGGATTAGACCTATCTGCATAAGTCCAAGGCCAAATGTCTCTCTCTTACATATGGACCATCAGACCAGCACATGTACAAATACCTACACTTATTTCCACACATAGGCACACTCACAGCAATGCACACTCACACAGCACTTGGTCCCACATCTGCACACCCATTTACTCTCAAACATAGGCATATAGGCATCGCACACATTCACATGACATAACGCCCACAAATGACACACATTCACTCACAAACACAGGTATACATACAGGCATACTTCCACATGTCCACAGACAGCCAGACTCGACATCACACTCAATGAGACAATGAACAAACATGACACCCAGAGGTGAGCTCCCAAATGTATACACACACACACCCAGATGTGACCACATAAGCATTTTCACACACTCACATGTGCACAGGGTACTCCTGTACATCAACACTCAGATGTGCACCTGTGTGTCAATGAGACTATGTACTCATATACAAACGTTGTAATACACATAGACATACACATACACCTGGGCATGTATTCCTATGGGCATACTCACATGCACACAGACATGTACATCATTCATTCCCATATGCACACAACCAGACATGGAGACGCAAATGTACTTAGAAAACACACTCACACAATCATAAGAATGCACACCACGTGTATTCAACACATGTTCATATACCCATATGAGAAGCTATGAAAACAAATGAAGATTCATTTATACTTAAATTCTCAGATAGACTTGGACACAAAGCTCTGTTCACACACAAGCACACATGGAAGAACTTGTACATCTGCACAAGAATTGATAACACTTAGCACATACACATGGCAAAGACATACACACACATCCACAAATGTATGTATGGCATATATATACATTCACTTACACAGCTCTATGACATACGCTCCAGAATAAATACAAACACATTTTTACAAATAATTAGAACTGCACAAACGGGTCCATTCACCCACCTGTACAGTCAGAGTGGCACACACAGGCATATTCACACACACACACTTAGATGTATGAACACATGGGCAAGTATAAAGACATGTTCACACAAATGCACACACAGCCAGATGTTCACACATACTAGCATATACACACACATGTACACTAATGATCACTCACAGGCATATCTACACGGACACATTTACACTTGTATTCAGAAATTCAGACAAAACACATTCTGAGATATGTGCACCAGGTATCATGAAATCTAGCTACTCATGCATACCACAACGAGACTTGCATTTGCACATAATAGTGCACCCACAAACACAACTGGACATGTACCCAAATGCATTCTTTCACCCATGCACATAGCCTTTTGTGAATATATACACAAAAAATATATATAAATAAAGGTGGGCACAGACCCACCCTCACAGCCATAACTACATACCGAATCAAATGTGTACACATGGGCATACCCACAAAAGACATTTTCATGCACAAAATATGTATGCACACATTGCCCCCCACCCACACAATTAGTTCTCTTTATATGAGGGTGATCATCTACACTAACATTTCCCTAATCAGATGTGAACCCATAGGTCTGCCTACAGACCTATGTACTCAAACACACACATGCACACACACACACACACACACACACAGACATATACACAATTGAAAATGCTGGAGAATCCACATGGACATCCACAAATGGACCTACTCATACACATACATTACTGACACGCCCACACAGAAGCATATTGACACACACATACATGCATGGACACAGACACACACATACCCTTACACTCACAAACACACCATTTAAATATACCTACACTCGTGTGCACACATAGATACACACAAATGTACACGGATACAGCTAGATGTTCACCTATTTGGGCATGCATACCCAGGTATTCTGAAACCCTCATACTCATATGCATATAACCAGACATGAACACTCAAAGACAAATTAATACACGCACGTATACAACTAAACAAATATTCAACAGGCCTGTTGGCTCACAGAAGCACAATCTTACTCAGCCTCAGAATCAAACATGCCCATTTGCTCACCCAGACAGACATGCAAAGTCATACCCACTCCCCTGTGCACACACAAGCCTACCCAGACACACACACTTGCACACACCACCGTGTGGTCTGGTCCGCACATAGACTCATATACATCCACAATTCCCATGGACAGACACATACTCACAGACTGCACACGTTCAGTTACACATATATACCCACTCTCAGGCCCAGATGCCTCCAAACTACAGGCTAGGTCCTCTCCCTTACACACCAAATGCTTCTTCAGAAAAGTCTACACTATACCCCGGAGCCCCACCCCTCCCAAACCTCACCACAAGGTCTTCTGGATCTCAGACTTCCCCTCCCCCTCCCTCAGCCCTGAGGACCTTCCTCCAGCCACCCACCCCTCACTCAATGTTCCACCACATCTCCACACCCAGAAACCAGACAGTAGACCCCACTGTCCCCCACCAATCCAGGCTGTAGGTTAGCAAATCCCTGGGACCCATACTCCCATGGGTCTGGTTGCTGCATGGGCCACACCCCAGCTCTACCAAAGCCCTGCGATCTCACAAGCTTCAGCCTTGGCACTGCCAACCACTGACCACAGGCCCAACTCTTGCCAAGTCTCCCCTCAACAGGGAGACGCCTACATCACCAAGGCCAGGAATGCTGCAGGCTGTAAGCCAGGCCTCTGCTAGCTCATAGGAGCTTGTGTGTGTGTGTGTGTGTGTGTGTGTGTGTGTGTGTGTGTGTGTGTGTTCACTCACACAGGGGCAAGTACAGGGAAAGGAGACTGGAATGGAGTGGGGGTGGGAGGCTCTGCCCATAAGCCACCACTTATCATTCCCTACAAAGGAAGAGTGACAACATTGAGCTGCTCCTGCCTCCCCTCCACTCCCCAGCCCCCATTTGCCTACCTGCTGTCCTCTCTAGATCTCTGCCAAGACCTTGAGAAGAGGGACCAGTTCCTCCTCCAAATAATCAATAACAATATTAATCATGAATAATCAACAATATAGACCATGAGCTTTGCTGATATCGTTTCAGGGCCACTACTAAGCACATCCTTTATTTGCATGCACCAACTCATTTAATCACCACACATGCCCATGACTAGAAGGGTTACCAGTCTCTTTGACAGATGGGAAAACTGAGGTTCAATAAATGGCACACTCACACTAAAGTTGCAGAGCTAGGAGCCGGGGGAAGTGTCCCAGGAGAATCCATGTTCTCCATGTATCGGGTTTTCTTGCCCTTCCAGACACAGGGATCACTGGCCACTGGGCACAAGGCCATAAGATCGGGGGTCCCAAACACAACATGGACACATGAAACTGACATAGAGAGCCTTGGATGGAAGCCGGGGCCCACACTGTGGCCCCTGCAGGTTGTGTGGCATGGTCCTGGCCCCCACAGGGCCATCAAGCAGCCCAGCGCCTGGAAGTGCTTCCCACCCCCACCCCACTTTCCCTACGGTGGCTTCCTCCCCCTAGCTGGGAAGCACAGCAATATCTTCAGTGAGGAGTGAGCAAAAGTCTGTGCTACCTGTGGGGAGAGACAGGGGAAAGTAGAAAGGAAGGGAAGCAGGGAGGGAGGGAAGAAGGAAAGAAAAAGTAGGGGGTGGTCTGGGCTGGGATGGGCTTCTCCATCATGTCTACCCACCTGCCTGCTCACACACACAGATAGAAACACACATACCCTGCACGCAGACCAAGGAACCTGGAGGAGAGTGGAGGAGGAGGGAGAGGGAGAGGAGGCAGCTGCAGAAGGCTGAGCCTGCCCAGGGTGCAGGCATTGAGGAGACTCCCATGCATGCCTTCCATAGCTAGCACACACAGGAATATTAACACAGCCTCATGCCCCAGCGCAACCACAATGATAGAGAGACCCTGTGTGGGGAGTGGGGAAACAGGTGGTAGTTCCCTTTCTCATGGGACATTTGGGATTGGGGAAGATGGAGATGGCTAGAGGACTCTCCAGGCTTGGGTTCCCAAAGAGTCCTTGTGATGGAGCGGGGATGGGGGGTGGGGGACACACTAACCAAGTCAGAGAGAGACAGAGAGCATGGCAATGATGGAGACTCTGAAATATGTGTGGGGAGACAGAATAGAAATCTCAGCCCCCCATCCTTGGCGGAGGGATGCTGACTACTTACCCGGGCTCTCTCAGCAGGGCTGTCTTGGAATCCAGGGAGGGGGCTCAAGCAGTCTCACCCAGGATAAATCACAGCCCAGGCCACATTGTGGGACCCTCAGTGATCTGGCGGCCAGTGACACTCCTGCTTCTGTTGCCGTGGATACAGCAGCCGGACTGGTCTAAAACGCAGACATCAGGGGGAGCAGGCACCGAAGGGGTGCACCGGGCAGGGCTGGGGGCACTGGGGAACACCAAGTGGGCAGCACACAGCCTTGGGGTGCCCAGCTAGCTGGCAGGTGAGGGTCCAGGCAGGTGCTTCCTCCACTACACGCTCCCACCCCCATCTTCATGCCACCGCCAAGCTGGGAGGGGGACCAGGGCTGGTCCCTGCTACCCGTCTGCCCGCCTGGCTGCCGGTCCCCCCTCCCCCCTGCCCCCAACCCCCCTCCCCCGCCCCGTCTGCCTGCTGGCCGCCGCCTTTTGTCCTCAGAAGACACGGTCCCCGCGGGGCCTCTGCCAAGCCTCTAGCAGATGCTCAGGGACCAGGGCTCCTCTCTGGGAGCACTCTGGCCATGGCCTGGGAGAGCCCCAGGTTGGGGGGCTCTCATCCAGGCTCACCCCGCTTCCCAGGCCTGGCGGGGATGGGGAAGAGGTGCAGGTTCACAGCCAGAGGCAGCAGCAGAGGTGGTGTTGGGGAGGGGATGGACGCCAGAAAGAGGGGGTGGGGTGGGTAGAGAGGCTGGCCTGATAGCAGTGTCCCGGGTTTTAGATCCGGGTTGAGGATGGTGGCTCAGAGCATCCGGGGGGGGGGGGTCCTGATGCAAAACGGGGACACTGTGGGCCTGCCGGAGGCACGCTCCTGGCCTGGGAACCACCCCAGCTCACACAAATCCAGGTCCCAAGATGTTGGGGACCCCCAGCCTGGACGGGGTATCAGTGGGGAGCCCAAGGCTTTAAGCCGGACCCCATCCGGCCTGTCTGTCCCCCCTTTCCTCGATTTGCACGATCCCTGCCTCAGGGGCGGGCGGGGGAGGAAAGCAGGCGGGAGGGAGAGGGAGGGAAGGAGGGAGGCTGAGCAGGCAGGGAGACTCTCAGCCGCCAGCCTGGTCCTCCCTGGGGCGGGGCGGGCGCGGTGGGGACTGGCGAGGCTGGGGAGCAGCCGCCGGCTCACTGGCTGGCCGACTGGGTGTGGATGCTGGCTTGGCGGCTGTGCTGCCAGGACAATAGCTAGCTAGGGAAGTGAGACTCCGGTGTCTCTGAGATGCTTGAGGGAGGCGCGCTGGAGGTGGGGAGAGGCGGCCAAGGGGCTGCTGAGAGAGCAACTCACCTGGGCTACAAGTGCAGAGGAGGCAAGGATAGGGGGCGCGTCGGGGCAGAAAGGTCCTGAGGAAGTTTCTCAAAAGCTTTGGAATGGGAGGGATGCTTAGAGCTCCGTGAGGTAGGATAGATAACCTCATTTAGAATGGGTTCTGTGGGCATTTTCCCACCAAGGCCTGTGGGCTGGTGGGGGGAGAGGGCCAGGGAGCGCTGCTCAGCCCGGAACAGTCCCTCTCAGGACACCTCCAGGGCCTCCCCTACTTTCTCTGTGCCACTAGACAAGCACTTAATACCTAAGGCCATGATCCAGGACAGCAGAATGGGACAGGTGAGGAGAAAGCTTAGTAGGCAGAGATTTGAAGATAAGGAAAAAAATATTTCTGTCCTGAATGGATTAAATTGGGACCAAATGATGCAGTAGTGGTTCACTAATTCATAGCACTCAAAAACTCCAAGTGTCACCATAGAAACAATTTTCTTTTATTTGTTTCCTTCTCACACCCACCGGCTCACTCTTAAACATGGCTTTATGCCAAGCCCAGTGGTGAGCACTGGAGATACAGGTGAATCAGACTTGCTCTCTGCCCTTAGAAAACCCTTGCTGTGCTACTGATCTGTGGTCCTGCAGCCAGCCCACCTGCAACCGAATCCCCTACAGAACTTGTGAAATGTGGATCCCCAGAACTACTTCCCAGAAATACCAGTCTAGGAGGTTCCATATGAGGCTCCAAAACCTGTATTTTGACAAGGCCCTCAGGTGGTTATTTTTATGCCTATGGAAGTTTGGACACCATGCTTTGGAGAGGGAGAACAACCCATGAGCCAAAGATAAATTCACAGTGGAAATTAGCAAATATTTTGAACTGGCTGATAATGAAAATATCACATTTAAAATCCTGTGGGGTGCTGCTAAGGTGATGCTTAGAAATGTATAGCTTAGGGGTGCCTGGGTGGCTCAGTGGGTTAAAGCCTCTGCCTTCGGCTCAGGTCATGATCTCAGGGTTCTGGGATGGAGCCCCCCGCATGGAGCCCCCGCATGGAGCCCCCGCATGGAGCCCCCACATTGGGCTCTCTGCTCAGCGGGGAGCCTGCTTCCTCCTCTCTCTGCCTGCCTCTCTGCCTACCTGTGATCTTTGTCTGTCAAATAAATAAATAAAATCTTTAAAAAATGTATAGTTTAAATTATATATTATTTTTCAAGAGGTGGCAAATCCATCTCAAAAAGTTAGAAAAAGCAAATTAAACTTAATGAAAGTAGAAAGAGAGAAATAACAGATAAGATTAGAAATCGACAAGGGACGCCTGGGTGGTTCAGTCGGTTAGGTGTCTGCCTTGGGCTCTGGTCATGGTTCCTGGAGTCCTGGGATGGAGTCCCTTGTGGCCAGGCTCCTTGCTCAGCGGGGAATCTGTTTCTTCCTCTGCCTGACACTCCCCTCGCTTGTGCATGCTCTCTCTCTGACAAATAAATAAATAAAATCTTTTTAAAGAGAGTAGAAATTGACAAAATAGAAAACAGAACTATTACAGAGAAGATCAACAAAGCTGAACATGGGTTCTTTTAAAAAACTAGAAAAATGATAAATCATTAAAACTGATCCAAAAAATATATAGAAGGCACATAACTAGTAACAGGAGCAAAAGGAGGAAGTACAATATGGGTCATGGATACATTAAAATATAAGACAGTATTATGAAAAACTTTATATTTACAAATTTCAAAATTTTGGTAAATGGGAAAACTCCTGGAAAAATACAATACACTAAAACTCACACAAGAAAACAATTTAAATATAAATAATCCTATAACTATTAAATACTTGAATTTACAATTTAAAGACTTTCCATAGGGAAGCCTGGGTGACTCAGTTGTTAAGCATCTGCCTTCGGCCCTGGTCATGATCCTGGCCTCCTGGGATCGAGTCCCACATCGGGCTCCTTGCTCAGCAGGAAGCCTGCTTCTCCCTCTGCCTCTGCCTGCCACTCTGTCTGCCTGTACTCGCTCCCGCTCTGTCTCTGACAAATAAATAAATAAAATCTTTTAAAAAAAAGAAAATACAAAAGAAATCAACACACTAAAATGACTAAAAAGAATAAAATTAATACTGAATGTTGCTGAGAATGTGGAGTTGGATGAAATTCTCATAAAATGCTGATGAGAGTACAAATTGATATAATCACTTCGGAAACTGCTTAGCAATATCAGCTAAAGGTTACTATATGCACACCCCATACATAACCCAGCAATCCTTCTAGGTATATTCCCAACAGAAATGCTTATACATGTTTACCAAAAGACATATGCAATAATGCTCATAAAAGCACTATTTGTAATAATCCAAACTGGAAATGACTCAAGTGCCAACAACAGAAACATGAGAAATATATTGTGGTATATTTACACAATGGAATACTACACATTGATGGGAAGAAATGCCCCACACATACATATAATATGGATGAATTCTATAAACATTAAGCTGAACAAAATAAACCACACACAAAAGGGCACCCGCTGTATGATTTCATGTAGGTAAAGTTCTGAAAGAGGTGAAACTAATCTATGGTGATAGAAGTCAGATTCGTGATTGCCTTGAAGGACTGAGTAGGAGGCCCAAGGAAACTTCCAGAGTGCTAGGAACGTTGTGTTTCTTGATTTCCATGCTGATTACATGGGTGGTTACTTAGTAACAATTCACTGAGAGCTGTGCATTTATGCCTCTTTGTACTTTTCTTTTTTTTAAGATTTTATTTATTTATTTGACAGACAGAGAGATCACAAGTAGGCAGAGAGTCAGGCGGGGGGGGGGGGAGCAGACTCCCTGCTGAGCAGAGAGCCCAATGTGGAGCTCGATCCCAGGACCCTGAGATCATGACCTGAGCCGAAGGCAGCGGCTTAATCCACTGAGCCACCCAGACATCCCTGTACTTTTCTTTATGTGTGTTATACTTCAATCAAGAAAGTTTTTAAAAATGAAGGAGTAAAATAAGCAGTCAGATTGTTTTATCCTAATGGGAGGTAAAGATGGGGACTGGGAGCTGTGGGTGCTCAAGGATGTTGGGGCAGTGTGGGGAGAGGTGTTGATACCCAAGATAAGTGTGGAAGAAGTGCAAGTGAGTTGGAAGAAGTTTAAGAGGCAATATAGTGTAGTGGCTAAGAGCACTTACTCTGGCTCCAGGCTGCTTGGGTTTGAATACTTGCCTCCCACCCAGCTTGCACCTCAAATTCCTTATCTGTTAAATGGGGTCGTAATAGTCCTTACAGCATAGGGTTGTGAGGAAAAATGAGGTAATATTTGTAAAGTGTTTATAATAATGCCGAGACATATAATTAGTACTATGCACATCATGATTAAATTTTTTTTTAAAGTGGTGGTCTAGGGACGTGGAACATCCTGTACAAAAGTTTGGGGGTCCCAGAAGGCAAGATGCACTTGGAGCATGGTGAAAGTAATTTGCTGTGGCCCGGATAAGTGGTGTTACTCTGGCACAGGCCAGGCCCTGAATGCTAGGATGAGGATTTTAGACTTTTTCTTGAAGACAGAGATCCTGACCTTGACTCCTGCTAGCTTGGTTTTCCCTCGGTTAGCCTCCCACCCATGTCCTTCTAAGGCCCTCAGGAGAAAGGATGTTCTGGTGAGGCCACTGGAGACAGTGAGGAACAACAATGAGGAAGAAAAGGCTTACAAAGGAGCATAGGAGAGGCCAGCTGAATTCAAGCCCCCCATCCTATCCCCCACCCTGAAGCAGCCTTCTTCCCTTGGCAGGGGGATAAAAGGGTCCTCTAAAAAGGCATCTCGCGGTGCCTGTTTGGCTCAGTTTGGGGGCATCTGCCTTCAGCTTGGGATGTGATCCCACGGTCCAGGGATCAAGCCCCACATCAGGCTCCCTGCTCTGTGGGGAGCCTGGTTCTCCCTCTTCCACTCCCCCTGCTTGTGTTCCCTCTCTCACCGTCTCTCTCTCTGTCAAATAAATAAATAAAATTAAAAAAAAAAAAAGACCAGTATCTATGAGAAAATAAGAGCCAACAGGCAAGGCCATGGTGGGGGGGGGGAGTCAGGGGAAACTGAGTCATAAACTTATAGCCACAGTCTCCCATCTTGGGTCCACTCCAAACATTCTAGGAATGGGAGAACCCTGCTTTCCTTCTGCTTGTGCCCCTATGTATACCCCCTGAGCAGGTAGGGACGTAAGCACATTTTTTAGAGGATTTTCGAAGTTTTTTTTCCTCTTGTTCCTTTCTCTAATATGTTCCTTTCTCTAAGAGTTCCATCTCTGAGATGAGATGACTGAGACCCACCACCAGGTGGGTAAAAACACCTTGGTGGGGCTGCTGTGTTCTCCTTGATGGGTCCAGTTTATACTGAATTGGGAGAAAGAGTGCCATGTTTTACCACTCAGTTATGCTTTGAAAAGTTTAACATTTTAAAGTGTGAAATGTAATATACAGATAGAAATGTACATAAGATTTATGCATGCAGATTAACAAATAGTTAGAAAATGAACACCCATGTAACCATGGCTCAACTCAAGAAATAGAATATTAATGGTGTCCAGAAGCCCCTAGCACTAATGATTCTTTTATTTTAAAGAAGAAAGAACACAGTCATATCATAAGGAATGTTTTACTTCGTCTATAAACAGCTGGGAATAGTTTGGTACATTTCTCATCCATGTTTAACCATCCTAGTTACTGAATCTAGACGAGGCTTTTACCCCAGGCTTGAATAAAAATGCTTCTTTTCCCATTTATTCTGCAATTTTTCTTCATCAGGGCTCTCATTCATTCTTCCAACAAACTTAAATTTTTTATGAACATTTCAAACATATAAAGAAGAGAATAGCATGAACATATACACACACATCCCACAAAGATTGGACAATAAGATTCTGCAATATTTGTTCCATCTTTTCCAGTTTTTTTCTTTTTTGGAAGTATCTCAAAGCAAATCCCAGGCATCACATCACATTCCTCTATACTTCAGCATGCGTTTCTAAAAAGGGACATAATTTTATTATTTTTTAATTAACATATAATGTACTATTTGTTTCAGGGGTACAGGTCTGTGATTCAGCAGTCTTATGCAATTCACAGCACTCACAATAGCACATACCCTCCCCAATGTCCATCACCCAGCCACCCTATCTGCCCCCTCAGCAATCCTCAGTTTGTTTCCTGAGATTAAGAGTCTCTTACGGTTTGTCTCCCTCTCTGGTTTCATCTTGCTTCATTTTTCCCTTCCTTCCCCTATGACCCTCTGTCTTGTTTCTAAAATTCCTCATATCCGTGAGATCCTATGATAATTGTCTTTTTCTGATTGACTTATTTCACTTAGCATAATAAAAAGGGGCATAATTTTAAAACCCCTATGCCATTATTACACTTAAGCATAGCAACAATTCCTTGTTAATGCCTAGTAATAAGCAAGTCGACAGTCACCCAATTGTCTTCATAATGAAATGTCTTTTTACAGTGGGCTTGTTCTAATCAGAATGCACTGCACTATCTAATGTGTCTCTTGAGGGTCCTTAATCTAGAGCAGGTCCTCTCTTCTTGCTTTCTTTGTGTCATGTTCTTGACTTGTTGCAGTTGTGCTATAGATGGACTCATCTTCTGATTTTGTCTGTTTGCTTCCTGGTGGTGTCATTAACAATGTTCTTTACTCTCCATTAATCCTGGAGATGGAAGTTATTTATTATTATTATTATTATTGCAAGAACACTTCATAGGTGATGCTGTGAGATTCCTATTTCATCATACCAGGGGGCATACAATATCTGGTGGTGCTACTTTTAATGATGTTAAGGGTCATCAGTAGGTTAAGGTCGTAATAGCCTGATCCCTCCATGG
The DNA here is from genome assembly GCA_003697995.1 of Taxidea taxus jeffersonii. Classification (NCBI taxonomy): domain Eukaryota; kingdom Metazoa; phylum Chordata; class Mammalia; order Carnivora; family Mustelidae; genus Taxidea; species Taxidea taxus. Next base: position 19,255 of record RCUC01101274.1, on the reverse strand, counting down.
AAAATTTCGCCATCAACCATTTATCTAATGATCTCAGCTGTTGATGATTGTTGCCTGAATCAGAAATTTTTTTAAAGATTTTATTTATTTATTTGACAGAGAGAGATACAGCGAGAGAGGGAACACAAGCAGGGGGAGTGGGAGAGAGAGAAGCAGGCTCCCCATGGAGCAGGGAACCCGATGTGGGGCTTGATTCCAGGACCCTGGGGTCACGACCTGAGCTGAAGGCAGATGCTTAACCGACTGAGCCACCCAGACGCCCCTGAATCAGAAATTTTTTGAAAACTTTTCTAAAATTCTACCAATTTTCTACATTCTTATGTAAGTAAAAACTTTCCTTCATCAACTTGGGCTATTGTGTTATCCAAAATACAGTTAAGACAAGATAAAGATGTAATTCTGACATTACAAATGCCAATTTTTAGATTAATTGAGGCTTTATCATTAGTGTTCAAATGAGGTTTTTGTTTGGACTATTTGTTTTTTACTTCTTCTTGTTTTTAAGGTCACTCTGAACTTATGAGTTTTAAAAATATATATTTAGTGTGTTTCAATCCATTGTAACCATTATTCTGCTTGATGTTCAAATTATCCCTCATTTGGCCAGTGGGAAGCCCTTCAGGCTTGCTTCTGTGCTTTTGTTTGAAGTGACACTAGTAGTTTTTGATAGTTTTCTTGGTTTCTATATGAAAAGATGTCTGGAACTCATACTGGGCATTTCCTGTCCCAGACCTGCAATATATATAACACTGACACTTTGCATTCCTCCCTTTCTTGAGCAAAGGTAGCAGACTGGGTATACTGTTTTCACCTTTTGCAAGCATCTATTCAGTGGTTATTATCTTTCTGACACTGGGCTGAGCAACTCAAGCAAGAGCAACAATGTTCTAGTGTATTTCTCAGTATTACAGGTAATTAGGGCTGCTGCTGTTATCTCTGTCTCTCAGGAGACGGTGCCCTGGGTGCCACCTCAGTGTGACTTGTTTATCTCTTACTGTCTTGCAGTAAGCATGGACGGTTACAAACACTTGTCCCTCAGCATGTCAAAAGAATAAACATATTTTTAATTACACAAGTTATGCATGAGAACATGCACATCATGAGATGCTTGAAAACACAGAAGTGTATGGAATAACAAGCCATTGTTTGCCCTCACTCTCACCCAATCCCACTACACTTGACTGAAATAATTATTCAGTGGTTGCCAAGTGGTGATTTTCTTTTCTTTTTTTTCTTTTTAAAGATTTTATTTATTTATTTGACAGAGAGAGCCATGCGCACAAGCAGGGGGAGAGGCAGAGGGAGAGGAAGAACCAGGCTCCCTGCAAAGCAGGAGAAGCCGGATATGGGACTTGATCCCAGGACTCCGGGATCATGACCTGAACTGAAGGCAGTGGCTTAACCAACTGAGCCACCCAGGCGCCCCTCTTTTCTTTTTTTTTTAAATCAATTTTATTTATTTGAGAAAGAAATACACACAGAGAGATAGCGAGAGAGAGCAGGAGCAGGGAGGAAAGGGAGAAGCAGGTTCCCAGCTGAGGGGGGAGCCTGATGTCATGCAAGGCTCCAACCCAGGACCCCAGGACCATGACCTGAGACGGGAGACCCCAGGACCATGACCTGAGACGAAAGGCAGACGTTTAACTGACTGAACCATTTGGGGACCCCCAAATGGTGATTTTCTAATTCTTTTATTCTTTCTACATTTATTAGCTGACATTCTACAATAAAGAAGAGGTTTTTCTTCTCCTCCATTTCTTTCTTTCTTTTTTTTTTGAAATCACTTTATTTTATTTATTTTATTTTATTGTAAGGTTTTATTTATTTATTTGACAGAGAGAGATCACAAGAAGGCAGAGAGGCAGGCAGAGACAGAGGGAGGGGGAAGCAGGCTCCCTGCCGAGCAGAGAGCCCGAGGCGGGGCTCGATCCCAGGACCCTGGGATCATGACCTGAGCCGAAGGCAGAGGCTTTAACCCACTGAGCCACCCAGGCGCCCCTCCTCCATTTATTTCTTTGTTCACTTATTTAGTTTTGTCATATGGATTTGTTGATTCTCATTTTTTTCCAATGGGTTATAAATTGCAACATTCATTATTTATTTTGATGCCCAAATTGTCCCACAATTTGACAAGGAGAGTCTTTTCAAGCTTGCTTTCATGTCCTTTTGATATGACCATCATTCCTTGAACACTTCTTAATTTTCTGGAACAGCAAGTTGTTGCAGGCTCATCTTGTACTTTTCCTGTCCCAGCTCTGGAGTCAGCCACTTCTCCAAGAATTCAGACTTGGCTCCTTTTGTTAGAGATACCAAGATATTGGTATTAGGTGTACTCTTTGCTTCTGGGCCATTTCAGTGGACAGAACTAGTATAGGAATATGTATATATTCCTATTCCTATACTAGGAATATCCTACATATATATATATATATTCCTATATATACTATATTATATATATATAATATATATATATAATCTATCTATCTATCTATCTATGCAATCTCTGTTATCATCTTAAAAATCATGAGTTCATCCTGGTGCTCCAATTCCAATCTCAAACCACATGTTCATCCTAGTCTTCTCCCTTTCTATATATATTTTTTTAAAGATTTTATTTATTTATTTGACAGACAGAGATTACACAAGTAGGCAGAGAGTCAGGAGGGGAGGGGAGAAGCAGGCTCCCTGCTAAGCAGAGAGCCCGATACGGGACTCCATCCCAGGACTCTGGGATCATGACCCGAGCCGAAGGCAGCGGCTTAACCCACTGAGCCACCCAGGCGCCCTCCCTTTCTATATTTTTAACTCCCTTCTCTAACAGTGAGAAACCTGGTTCTCATTATCCACAATATACTTACTTGTTCAGTTCTACTGTATACACATTCTAATGTATACACATTCAGTAGTTTCAGAACTGTCAACCCACACCACTGTGAAAAATAAAGCTACTAACAAGGGCTTAATATCTCTTTACAGTTCTTTCTGTTTTTCCCCTTTGGTGTAATTATGTTATTCATTTGAATTGGGCTTATTTGTTTCTGTTCGTATTCCATTTTGTTTTCCCCCATCATTGTTGATTGGTTGATTGTGTAAAACATTAACATGATTTTAAAAGTCAAAAGTATACAAAAAAATATAACCAAAGAAGTGGGTATAATTCTCATCCTCTGTACCCCATTCCCATCCTCCAATTCTTTTCAACCCATTCCCACTCATCCCTTGTGGGTAATAAGTCCCACTACTTTCTGTTTTATCCTTACTGTGTTTCTTTTTGCACAAATAAACAATATGTGTTTTTCATTTCTTCTTCTTTCTTACACAAAATTTAGCATACTATACTGTCTTGCACTTTGCTTTTTTTTTTTGAACTATTTGCTTTACAAGTACATCCTGAAAATGTAAATACTTACAAAAACACTTTAGTGGTAAAATGTAATACAGAAGAATACATAAAACATACATTTATTTTATTATTTTTATTTAAATTCACTTGGCCAACATATAGTACATACTATGTTTCAGGTGTAGTAAATTCAATAATTTATCAGTTGTATATAACACCCAATGTCCATCACATCACATGCCCTCCTTAATGCCCATCACCCAATTACCCCATACCCCCGCCCACCTCCCCTCCAGTAAGCTTCAGTTTGTTTCCCATAGTTAAAAGTCTCTCGTGGTTTTTCTCTCTCTCTGATGACTTCCAGTCAGTTTTCCCTCCCTTACTTGCACTATTTCTTATATTTCACATATGAGTGAACATACATTCATTTTAAAAGAATAATTATATAACCACCACATAGGTTAAGAAATAGACATTGTCAGCACCCTAAAAGTCCTCTGGGTGACTTTTGTCAATCACAGCTCCCTCTCTCTTATCCTGAATGTTATGGCATGTACTTCCTTGCTTTTCTTTTTTCTTTCTTTTTTTTTATTGAACTACAAATGACATGTAATTTCTTGGCTTTTCTTTATGGTTAGCCACCTTAGTTTAGTTTTGCCTTTACTCAAGGATAACACACACATAAAAGTGCACAAAAATTATTGACGACTTGATGAGTTTTCACAAAGCCAATATACCCAAGTCAAGAAACAGATCATGACCAGCACCCCAGAAGCCCCAACCTTGTCCCCTCCCAGCCACTAGTCTGATTTCTAGGACCATGGTTTACTTTTCTCTCTATTTAAGTGGAAAGCTAAGAAAGTATGTCCTTCTTTTACTTAATTATGTTTGTGAGATTTATCCACTCTGTTGTCTGAAGATAGTTCATTCTTATTGCTGAATAGCATCCCATTGTATAAATACATCACAATTTAAAATATCTGCTTCACTGGCATTGTTGGGAACTTGAATTGTATGTACATGGCTTGTAAAAGAAAGAAAAAATAACCTGCAGATCACAGCCCCATAGGTGAGACAGGCAAGTGGGGCAGAGTTGCAGAACAAGCTCTCCATGAGGGTTATACATGTGGAGTTATGCATAAATGGACTTTGAGATGTTGGAGATAAGTTTTAAAGGATGAGAAGATAGGATCTCTCTAAGAAGATACAGGAAGAGAGAGACAGAAAGAGACAGGGAGCTTCCAGGCAGAGAGAGAGCATGTGAAGATCTGGGAACTGGTAGCATTTTGGGAAGTCTGAGTCAGAGGGAGCTGCTTTTAGAGGTGGAGGGGAGAACTGAAGTTTCAGGGAAGGTTGGTAAGGCAAAGGATGTGTCACAAAAGTTCTAGGGTGTTAAGATAAAGATGAGACTTTATCTCTTAGGGGATTTGAATGCTACTGAAAGATTGTTTTCTCTCCTCCTTGTTGATTTTTTTCCTTATATTTACTTGTTTATTTCTTTTTTAAAAAGATTTTATTTATTTATTTGACAGACAGAGACTACAAGTAGACAGAGAGAGGAAGGGAAGCAGGCTCCCCGCTGAGCAGAGAGCCCGATGCAGGGCTCGATCCCAGGACCCTGGGATCACGAACTGAGCAGAAGGCAGAGGCTTTAACCCACTGAGCCACCCAGGCGCCCCTACTTATTTTTATTTTTAAAAAGATTCTATTCATTTATTTGAGAGAGAGTGAGCATGAGAGGGCAGAAGGACAGAGGAAGAGGGAAAAGCAGACTCTGAGCTGAGCAGGGAGCCCCACATGGGGCTTGATCCCAAGACCCTGAAATCATACCCAGGCCGAAGACAAATGCTTAACTAACTGAGCCAGCAGGGTGCCCCCATGTTTTCCCCTTTATTTTTTTTTAAAGAATTTACTTATTTATTTGGCAGACAGAGATCACAAGGCAGAGAGGCAGACAGAGAGAGAGAGGAGGAAGCAGGCTCCCTGTCGAGCAGAGAGCCCGATGCGTGACTCGATCCCAGGACCCCAAGATCATGACCTGAGCTGAAGGCAGAGGCCTTAACCCACTGAGCCACCCAGGCGCCCCTCCCCCTTATTTTTAATGCAGGGTCATCATATGGACTATTTTGCAGTTTAGAAGGGTCCCTCTGGCCGTGGCAGGAATAATGGATTGGAGAGGGAAGAGCAGGAGGCTAGGAGACATATTGGTTGTTAAGAGTGAAAGTCCTGGAGTCAGGCTTCCAGAGTTTGTTCAGCCCAGTTCTCTCTTGCTCTCTAGACTCTCATATTCAACCTTCCACTCAACATCTCCACTTAAATATTTAATAGGCATTCTCAAACTCAACACAAACAACAAACACAACACAACCAACAATGAACTCCTGACCTTACCCTAAAAACCGGTTCCTCTCTCAGTCTTTCTTACTGTGTTGGCAATTAGAGCCCTTCCAGTGCTCAGGCCACATTCTTATAGTTCTTTTTCACTCCTCTCTCTTTCATGCCTCACATCCAATCCATCCTGAAGTCTACTAACATATTCATTTGCATTTCCTAGATTCCATATAAATGAAATCATACACTCTATTTTCTTCTTTTTTGCCTGCCTTCTTTCACTCAGCATAATTAGTTTGCCATTCAACCTACAAGTTGCATGTGTCAATAGTTCATTCCTTTTTGTGCTGAGTAGTATATCATTATATGTATATATCATAATTTCTTTATCCATTCGCCTGTTGATGGACATCTGGGCTGTTTCCAGTTTCTGTCTTCTACAAATAAAGCTGCTGTGTAGATTTGTGCACACACCTTTGTATGGAAATATGCTTTCATTTCTCCTGGGTAAATACATAAGAATGAGTAGGCTGGATTGTATCGTAGATGTATGTATTTTGCAAGAAACAGTTAAACCGTTTTCCAAAGCAGCTGTACCATTTCATTCCCATCAGCAGTGTATGAGACTTCCAGTTTCTTCGTTCTTTGCCAAAACTTGCTATCATCAGTCTTTCAAATTTTAGTCATCTTAATAATTGTGTAGTTGTACTTAATCATGCTTTTGACTTGCATTTGACTCGTGACTAATGATGAGGAGCATTTTTTCTCATGCATGTTTGTCATCTGTATATTTTCTTTAGGTAAGTATTTATTCAGATCTTTTGTCCACTTAAAAAATTGAGTTGTTTGATTTCTTATTATTGAGTTTTCAGAGTTCTTTGCATATTCTGAATACAAGTTCTTTATTACATACATACTTCGCAAAAATTTTTCTCCCAGTCTGTGGCTTGTTTTTGAATTCTTTTCTTCTCTCTTTCTCTTTTTTTTTTTACTTTTTGCTTTTGAATTTCTTAACACTCTCTTTTTGAAGAAAAATTTCTAGTTTTGATGAACTCCAAGTTATCGATGTTTATTTTACACCTGTGCTTTTTGAGTCCTAGTTAGGAAATATTTGCCAAACCAAAGGTGACTAAGATTTCTTTCTATGTTTTCTTTAATAAATTTTTGCAGTTTTTGGTTTGACATTAAGTTATATGATCTATTTTGCATTAATTTTTGTATATATTGTGAGATAACTGTCAAAGTTCATTTTTTTTGCATATGGCTATCCAATTGTTCTAGCACCATTTATTGAAAATATTATTCTTATCCTCATTGAATCACATACTCTTGTGGAAAATTAGTTAACCATATATATAGACATATATATGTATATATTTTTATATATGTATATATATTTACAAGAAATGGGCTTATTTCTTGACTCTCTTCCTTTTCACTGATCTTTACACCAGTACCACATTGTCTTAATTACTATAGCTTGAAATCAGGTAGTGTAAGTCCTCTAACTTTGTTCCGTAAAAAAATTTTTTGGCTATTCTAGATCCTTTGCATTTTCATATGAATTTTAGAATTGGGTTGTCAACTTATGCATCTTTGTAATATTGTAATATTGGGTCTTCCAGTCTGTGAACATAAGATACCTTTCTATTTATTTAGATCTTCTTTAATTGCTCTTAGCAATGTTTTGTAATTTTTGGCATATAGGCCTTGCACATTTTTGTCGAATTTATCTCTAAGTATTTTATATATTATAATGCTATCATAAATGGTATTTTTATTTCAAATTCCAATTGTTAATTGCTAGTATATAGACATGTAGTTTATTTTGAATATTGAGCTTTTATCCTACAACCTTGCTAAACTCATTTGGTAGAGGTTTTTAGTTTTTGTTTGTAGTTTTTTAGGATTTTCTATAGACACTGTTGTTATATGAGAAAAGGACTGTTTTACTTCTTTCTTTACAGATGGATACTTTTTTATTTCTTTTTCTTACCATACTGCAAGGACTTGAACCTACAGTACAATGTTGAATAGAAGCCGGGTCAGACATTCTTGCCTTATTGCTGATCTTAAAGAGAAAGCATTCAGTCTTTCCTCCATAGAGTATGATATTATCTGTAGGTTTTTTGAAGCTGCTCAACATCATTAATCATCAGGGAAATGCAAATCAAAATCACAATAAGATATCATCGCACACCTGTTTGGATGTCTGTTATTTAAAAAGACTAGGGAGGCGCCCGGCTAGCTCAGTCGGTAGAGCATGAGACTCTTAAAAAGACAAGGGATAACATGCTGGTGAGGATGTGGAGAAAGAGGAACCATTCTGCACTGTTGGTGGGGATGTAAACTGGTGCAACCATTATGGAAAACAGTATGGAGGTTTCTCAAGAAACGAAAAATAGAAATACCATATGATCCAGCAATCCACTTCTGGGTATATATCAAAAGGAAATGAAACCACTATCTCAAAAAGATATCTGTACTTCCATGTTCACTGCAGTATTATTCACAATAGACAAAGCATAGAAACAACCTGTGTCCATCAACAGATGAATGAGTAAAGGAAATGTGGTTTGTGTGTGTGTGTCTTATATGTCATATATTATACATATACATATATACACATACATATACAAAGACACATATACATATATGTGCATATATATGCACGTATATAAATACATATAACAAAGGTTATATATAACTTATATATATATATACATATATATAAGTTATGTATACATACACACAAAAAAGAACATTATTCAGCCTTAAAGAAAAAGGAAATCTTGGGGCACTTGGGTGGTGCAGGCGGTTGAGTGTCCCACCCTTGGTTTCAGATCAGGTCGTGATCTCAGGCTGTGGGATCAAGCCCCACATTGGGCTCCATGCTCAGCACAGAGTCTGCTTGAGAATTTCTCTCTCTCTCCCTCTGCCCTTCCTCCTTTCTCTAAAAAATGGGTGAATAAATCTTTAAAAAAAAAAGAGAGAAAACTATACTAGGAGCATTTTGTTCTTTATTGTAAAGGAAGTATGAAGCCAGGCTCCTAAATAGTTCTCAACAAGGTATTCAGGTGAAAGAGAGGTTCAGTAGCTGTGAAGATGCATATACATACTTGAAACTGAAGTTTTATCAGTTAAGGGATAAACAAGAAGTGGACTTTATGAAAGGGCAGCAGTTAAAGCCACTAGGATGGTAGCAGGGCAGCCTGCTGAAACTTCAGCTTCCAAGGTAAGAAGCTTTTATGGTTAGAATGCAGGCACAGCCGGGCACAGAAACCAACTCGATTTAAAGTAGTTTTGTCTTTCCAGTAGGCACATTTAGCATATACCAGCAAGTACGGTTCACCTCACTTTTGTTGCTCTTTTTGTCCTTCAGCAATCAAAACTACAAACAGGACTTCACGTCTGGATTTCCTAGCACATGAGAACAACTGTTACTTCTAGTGACAGGGCTTAACCTGCCGGGGAATGATCTTAGACTTAATCTTCAGTTGTCCCAAATTGGCAAAAGAGTTTGAAACGTGGTCCCTTTGGGTGTCTGAGTGGCTCAGTCAAGTGTCTGAGCCTTGATCTCAGCTCAGGTCTTGATTTCACAAACATGAGTTCAAGTTCCACATTGGGTTCCATGTTGGGCCTGGAGCCTTCATCTCCCACCAAAGTGGTCACAGCCTCAGCCCCTGGCTCTGGCTCTGCCATCTTCCTCTTCCAAGGTTCATCCCTAGATGCTAGAAAACTACTTTAAAAAAAAAGATGGAAATCTTGCCATTTGCAATAGCATGGATGACCTTGAAGGGCATTGTGCAGAATATCACTTAAATGTGGACTCTATTTTAAAAAAAAGTTGAAGTTATGGAAATAGAAAGTAGAATGGTGACAGGGGAAATTAGGGAGAGGCAGGTAAAAGGGTACAAACTTTCAGTTATAAGATAAATAAGGTCTGAGGATATAATATATAAAATGGTGATTACTGTAGTTGATAATACTATGTTATATAATTGAAATCTGCTAAGAGAGTGAAACTTAAATGTTCTCACAAAACACGCACACACACACAAAACACAGGTTAATATGTGAGGCAATGGACATGATGGGGGGAATACCTTCACAATGCAAACTTATATCAAGCTATCATGTTGTACACTTTATTTTTTCTTTTCTTTTTATTTTTTAAAATTTGCCTATTTTTAAATTCAAGTATAATTAACATACATAGTTTTAGGTGTTATAATATAATGATTCAACAATTCTATACATTACTCAGTGCTCATCACAGTAAGTCTGCACTTAATTCCTTTCACCTATTTCACCCATCCTCCCACCCATCTTCCCCCAATTCCATTTGTTAATCATACCTCTATAAAGCTGAAGAATTTTTTCTATTGCCCCTTTTTATTTCTTCCTTGACACAATATTTAGAAGTGTTATTTTGCTTCAAAATATTTGCATATTTCCCAAACACCTTTTTAAAATGTATCTCTAATTAAATTCCATTGTTTTGTTTAAAGATTTTATTTATTTGAGAGGAAGAGATATCACAGGTAGGCAGAGGGGCAGGCAGAGAGAGAGATGGGGAAGTAGGCTCCCCGCTAAGCAGAGAGCCCAATGCGGGGCTCGATCCCAGAACCCTGAGACCATGACCCCAGCCGAAGGCAGAGGCCTAACCCACTGAGCCACCCAGGTGCCCCCAATTAAATTCCATTGTGTTGAGAGAAAATACTTTGTATGATTTCAATCTTTTAAGTTTATGGAGATTTGTTTTATGGTCTACAATATGGTTGTATTAGATTCCTAAGGCTGCCCTAATAAATTACCACAAACTTAATAGCTTAAAACAACAGAAATTTATTCTCTCACATTCCGGAGGGCAGAAGTCTGAGATCAAGGTATAGACAGGGTTGGTTCCTTGTTGAGACTCTGAGGAATAATCTATTCCATGCCTCTCTTCATTGGCTTCTGGTGGCTGCCAGCAATCCTTGGCATTCCTTGGCTTATAGATCCATTACTCCAATCTCTGCCTCTGTCTTCACATTGCCTTCCTCTCCTTGTCTCAAATCTCTCTCCACCTTACTTTTATAAGAACACCTGTCATTGGATTTAGGGCCCACCCTAATTGCCCTGGCTAGAGCCTCTAGACAGTTTAGCTTGTTGCTCTCATAAAGCTACCAGCTTTCTCTTAATTGCTTACCAGCAGGATCTCCATTGTTTTTTTTTAAAGATTTTATTTATTTATTTGACAGACAGAGATCACAAGTAGGCAAAGAGAGGCAGGCGGAGAGAGAGGAGGAAGCAGGCTCCCCAAGGAACAGAGAGCCCGATGTGGGGCTCGATCTCAGAACCCTGAGATCACGACCAGAGCCGAAGGCAGCGGCCCAATCCACTGAGCCACCCAGGTGCCCCGGATCTCCATTGTTTTTGAGAGAATACTTAAGTTTGAACTTCTACAAATTCTATTTCAATTAAAATCAGTTCCTTTGAGGACAACTTAGAGTTCTCCCTTAAGAACTGCCTCTCTCAGGACGCCTGGGTGGCTCAGTTGGTTAAGCAGCTGCCTTGGCTCAGGTCACGATCCCAGAGTCCTGGGATTGAGTCCCATATCGGGCTCCTTGCTCAGCAGAGAGCCTGCTTCTCCCTCTGCCTCTGCCTGCCACTCTCTCTGCCTGTGCTCACTCTCTCTGACAAATAAATAAAATCTTAAAAAAAAAAAAAAGAACTGCCTCTCTCCTTGGGCAAAATCTCTGATCCACTGCTCCAGGCACTGGATGAGGTTGGTAGCTTCTGCCTTTCCCAACTGAAACTTCTTCTCATGAGTGAGCTGGGGCAAAGGTTATAGAGACTCTAGTATTTTGGGCCTGTTGTGCCTCGGGCAGGGTTTCCACTCTATGAGTGGGAGCTGGATAGAGAAAGGGAACACCAGACCTTTTAGACACTTTCACTAGGAATTTGGCCTCTGCAATGGAGCGGGAGTGAATGAGAAATGCTGGTGTCCTGCCCCCTCTAGTGAGATACTGTGACTCTTGATTGGGAGCTGAATAGAGAGGAAGCTCCATTTTGGGGGCCACATCCTCCCAAAGTGGATCTTCCATCTAGCTGAGTTGGGGGGTGGAGGATGGAATGGGTCATGACTCAAGAGCCACAGACTATCATTGTAAGATTTAATAGCTTTTCTTGAATACATATTTCCTTATTTGTTGTATTCCCTTATGACAATTTCTGGAGACTTTAAATGTTTTGACTAATAAATGTTTTATTAGTCCACAGAACTCCTTGCATTGCCATTCTGGAAGTGGAATCCTTTGAATGGCCTGTCCTTTCACTTTTAACCTATTTGTACCTTTACATTCAAATTGGGTTTCTTTCAGGCAGTATATAATTGAGTCCTGCTTTTATTTAACCCCATAATCATTGTCTTTTAATGGAGACATTTAGATCCTTTATATTTAATATGATTATTGGTCTGGGTTTACACAGTGCATATTATTATTTGTTTACTATTTGTCCAATCTGTTCTTCATTCCTAGTATTCCCTTGTTATGCTTTGTTTTAGATAAACACAGTAGTTTTTTTTTATTCCATTTTATCTCCTTTGTTGATTTCTTGGCTTATTTGCCATACTTTTATTTTGGTAGTCAATTCAGGGTTTATAGTATATATCTACAATTTACCACAATGTATTCAAGTAATATTATACCACTTTGAATAGAGTATGGGAATTTTACAACAGTATAATTCCGTTTTATTTCTTCCAGCCTTTTTATTTGCATTTGTTGGCATATATTTTGGTTTTATTTATGTTATAACCCCCAATATAATATTATTTTTGCCATAAACTGTCCATTTTTAAAGCTATTTAAAAAAATTTTTAAATGGGTGGTTTATATTTATACATATATTTCATTTCTGATGCTATTTCTGAAGGACTTTTAAAACCCTTTTTTTGGGGGCGCCTGGGTGGCTCAGTGGGTTAAAGCCTCTGCCTTCAGCTTGGGTCATGATCCCAGGGTTCTGGGATCGAGCCCCATATTGGGCTCTCTGCTCAGTGGGGAGCCTGCTTCCTCCTCTCTCTCTGCCTGTCTCTCTGCCTACTTGTGATCTCTGTCTGTCAAATAAATAAATAAAATCTTTAAAATAAACCAAACCATTTTTTCCCAGAGAGAGAGGGTGAGTGGGGAGGAGGGCAGAGGGAAAGGGAGAAAGATAATCTTAAGCAGACCCTATGCCTGGTGTAGAGCCTGATGTGGGGTTTGATCTCACAATCCTGAGATCATGACCTGAGCCAAAATCAAGAGTCAAATGTTTAACTATCTAAGCCATCCAGGTGCCCCTAAAATCTTTTTTTAATCCTGCATATTTGCTGATGAATTCTTTGAGAATTTGTATCTCTAAAACAGGGCATTATTTCGTCTTCATTATTGAAAATTATTTTGTCTGTTTTCAATTTTAGTTTGACAATTCTTTTCTTTCACTAGATTAATGATGTTGCTCCACTTTTTTCTGGTTCCCATTGTTTCTGAAGAGAAATGTGCTGTTATATTTTATCTTTGTTCCATGTTACATAATGCGTCTCTTTTTTTCCTTCTGTCATCTTTTAAGATTTTCTCTTTTTTACAGCTTTTAAACATTTTGATTATAATATAACTCAATGTAGTTTTCTTTATGTTTCTTGTGCTTGGGATTCATTGAGCATCTTGGGTGTGGATTTATGGTTTTTATTAAATTTGGAAATTTTTCAGCTATTACTTCTAAAAATATTTTTTTCTGTCCACTTCCCTTTGGCAGCTACAATAATATGTATATTAAGCAACTAGAAGTTGTTCTACAGCTCATTATTGCTCCATTCATTTTTAACAAAGCTTCATAGGAAGTTTTTTTAAATCTCGTTATGTCTTCAAGTTCACTAATTTTTTCTTCTGAAATGTCTAATCAGAAATGTCTAGTCTGTTAATCTCATACAATGTAATTTTCACCACAGTCCATGTATTTTTAATTTCTAGCAGTTCAATTGCAGTCTCTTAAAAAAATAACTTTAGGGGGCGCCTAGGTGGCTCAGTGGGTTAAAGCCTCTGCCTTCGGCTCGGGTCATGATCCCAGGGTCCTGGGATCAAGCTTTGCATCCGGCTCTCTGCTCCGCGGGGAACCTGCTTCCTCCTCTCTCTGCCTGCCTCTCTGCCTACTTGTGATCTTTCCCTCTCTCTCTCTCCCTCTCTCTCTGTCAAATAAATAAATAAAATCTTGTAAAAAAATAACTTTAGGGGCACCTGGGTGGTCTTCAGTCCTGGGACTGAGTCCTGCTTCAGGCTCCCTGCTAGATGGGGAATCTGCTTCTCCCTCTCCTCCCCACTCCTGCTCTCTCTCGCTCTCTCTCTCAAATACAGTCTTAAAAAATAACTTAATGTCTCCTATTAACATGCTCAGTCTTTCCTTTATTTTCAACATACAGAATACATTTGTAATAGCTGATTTAATGTCCACATCTGTTCCCTGTATCACCTGTGTTATTTCTGGATGTGTTTCTATTGATTGATTTTCTAATACTCATTGTTGGTTGCATTTTCTGCTTCTGCGCATGAATAATATTTTTTAAAGATTTATTTATTTATTTTAAAGAGGTGGAGGGATAGAGGGAGAGAGAGAATCTCAAGCAGACTCCTTGTTGAGCGTGGAACCTGATGTGGGGCTTGTCATGAGATCATGACTTGAGCAGAAATCAAGAGTTGGATATTTAAGTGACTGAGTCACTCAGGCACCCCTGCCTAATAGTTTTTTATTAGATGCCAGACATTGTGAATTTTACCTATTGGGTTCTGGTTTTTATAATAGTAATAATTCCTTTAAGCAATTTTGAGCTATGTGCTGGGATGCCATTAAGTTGCTTGGAAACAGTTTTATCCTTTTGAGGCTTGCTTTCTAGCATTGTTAGATATAACCAGAACAGTCTATAGTCCAGGGTAAAATTTCTTTTTTTTAAATATTTTATTTATTTATTTGACAGACAGAGATCACAAGTAGGCAGAGAGGCAGGCAGAGAGAGGGGGGGAAGCAGGCTCCCTGCCGAGCAGAGAGCCCGATGCGGGGCTCGATCCCGGGACCCTGGGATCATGACCTGAGCTGAAGACAGAGGCTTTAACCCACTGAGCAACCCAGGCACCCCCGGGTAAAATTTCTTGATGACTGAGGTAATTAGCTGAGAGATCTACCCAGTACCCTGCGTATTTTGAGGTTTTCTCACCTCTGGTAGGTGAGAAGATGAATGAATTCCATCCCTCTGTGAACTCTGGAGTTGTCCCACCCATTCTTTTTTGGTGGTACTTCTTCCTGACTTGGGTAATTTCTTCACACAGGTGCACTGATCAGAATTCAGCTGGAGACTCCAGGGGAACCCTCTGCAGATCTCCAGAGCACGTGTGCTCTCTCTCTTTGCATTTCTCTGCCCTCTAAGCAGCTCTTTTCTCTGGTCTTCTACTCTAGGACTTTATTTTAAAGATTTTTATTTATTTATTTGACACAAAGAGAGAGAGATCACAAGTAGGCAGAGAGGCAAGCAGAGAGAGGGGAAAGCAGGCTCCCTGCTGAGCAGAGAGCCTGATGCGGGGCTCGATCCCAGGACCCTGAGAGCATGACCTGAGTGAAGTCAGAGGCTTAACCAACTGAGCCACCCAGGTGCCCCTACTCTAGGACTTTTGCTTGTCTTGGCCTCCCTGAAATCTCAACTGTTTCCTCAACCCTTGGAGACCATGGACCTCTGGGTTTCCTCTCCCTGCACTGATGCCTGAAAACCTTCTCTGGGCAGAAAGATGCGGGAAATTATACTACTTACCTCATTTCTACCTTTCTCTCGGGTATCAGGGTCCTAAACTGCCTGTTGTACCATGTCTAGGAACCATCTGTTCCAATTTTTTTAATTATTTAAAGTGGGAGGATAAAACCAGACTTGTTTCTCCATCATGGCCAGATCCAAATCCTAAGTCAGTCTTGACTTAATCCTCAGATGCTGTGTTAAGAGGATCGACTATCTTTCTCATATGACACATGCATGTCCTGTGATGAAGAAGTTCAAATAAACTCCCGAACTTCTGTCAGTGTAAGGTCATAACAGTTGTTGCTATCCTAACGATCACCACCATTTATGATAATAAGGATGTCATAAAATTGTGTGTAAAGAATATGACATGTGGGCATCATTAAAGAGCATCTGCTGTTACTAAGAGCAGAAGGAAATACAGTTTTAGGTCAGTACACCTAACATCACAAAGTGCAGTGTGTGAATACAGGCATTGCTGTGGACTAGCAGGGGGACCCTGGTCAGCGTGTCTAATGCCTCGGTACATCAGTCTCCTCATCCACTGGTCTATTAACAGAATCAGGGGTGAATGTAGCTGTTGCACCCACTCAGAGCGGAGAGTGCCAGGAAGTAGGTTGTGAAGGTTCTTCTGGGTCCAGGAGCAGAGGGTCTCCAGAACATGGGACCTCAGCATGTCCCACCCAGCATAGGAGGGAGTGGTAGGTGTTCCTTGGATCAGCCTTGGACATGATCCTGCAAGTGGCTAAGAGGCCCCTGGAAAACAAGACCCACAGGATGAATTTTCCAGCCCATGGGACATGTACAGGGAGGAGTGATGGATTGAGACTGAGAGTACTCTGCTTATCTAGTTTTTCCCCTTCAGGTTATGGGGACCATATTTGTTTCAGGGTCTTTGCTCGGCTTTGGCTACTTCTATGTCAACAGCTACTGACAGCTACAGTCACTGACACTGCTGTGGGAAGAGGCACAGCCAGGAGTTACAGGCAGGAGCTCTGGGGTCAGACATTTCTGGGAGTGAGGGTTGACATCTCCTCTCCTGCCTCTGGTAAGCTTGAGTAAGATAGTTAGCTAATACATAGTACATCAGTTACTCATCTGTAAAATGGTGATTAATAATAATAACCACCTCCCACGGATGTTATGACTATTACCAGAGTTAACTGACAGTCAAAATAGGACATCTCTGGAAACAGTAATAACGACAAAAACAATAATAATACCAGCTAGTGTTTTCCTAATATTTATTCTGTGTCAGGTCCTGTGAAAACCCTTGCTGGGATCATCTCATTTGCTTTTCACTACAACCTGTGAGGATTGATACTGTTTCACGGTGAAGAAGACTAAGACACAGAGAGAGTGAGGGCAGATCTCCAGTCACATTGCTGCTATAAACATTGGGGTACACATACTCCTTCAGATCACTACATCTGTATCTTTGGGGTAAATACCCAGTAGTGCAATTACTGGGTCAGAGCAGCTATATTTTCAATTTTTTGAGGAACGTCCAACTGCTTTTCAGAATGGATGCACCAGCTTCCGTTCCCAGCAACAGTCTAGGCAGATTCTCCTTACTCTGCATCCTTGCCAACACCTGTCATTTCCGGACTGCTGAATTTTACCCATTCTGACTGGTGTGAGGTGGTTGTTGAGGGTTTCTGTCAAGACTTGAAGCTGTGTACTTTGAATTGATGTCATTTATTTCGTTCCTTAAGTCAAACGTGGACTTAAATTTCCTTTTTCTAGTTCCTTCAGATGTAAAGTTACATTGTTTATTTGAAATCTTTCTTCTATACCCCGAATTCATGGACTGGAAGAGTTAATATACTTAAACTGACCAAACTGACTAAAGCCATCACACACACACACACACACACACACACACATCACCCAAGGTCCCACTATAATCATCTCCCATTTGTTCTCTGCCCCATGTCCACCATTAACAGCATGTCCTAAAAAAGAACACTGATCAGTATAGACTAGTCCCTTCATTTGGTTCCATAGACAGTGGGCCATCCATAGTAAAACTGAACCACTCATCTTTTAGTTACCATCCACTGATCACTATTAATGGACATTTAGAGGTTGTTCCTGACTGAAATCTACTACTCTCCTATACACACAGCTCTGTTCATGTGGGTGTTGATTACACATTCTTTTAAGGGGAATTATTGGGTCAAAGATCAGTCAGTGAGCATCCAGTCAGCACCCATTACGTGCTGGGCACTAGAGAGACTAAGGATATTGAACAAAAAAAGTCCTTATCCTCAGGAGCCTAGACTTGCAAGGATTTTTTTCAGGTTGGTAGATGAGGCCACAATGCTGTTCATCACTGGTCGGGGCCAGGGGAGGGGGACATATTCACTTGCACCATCACATCATTCATGGGGCAGGGGCTCTGATGCAGGGTACGAGACACTTACAAATTTAACCTCATCAAGATCTTCAGGGTCTAGGGATAAGACTCTTCATCTGGCTGTGTTATGGGGTGAAGAGGGAAAGAAACAGGAGAGGACTGGTCCACTACTGATGAGGTGGGAGGAAATGGGAATCAGACTTCACTCAGTTGCGTGAGAGGGAGGCTCAGCCTGGTTAGAAATGAAAACTCCTGGACCCCACCCCTGACATACTGAATCAGACATTCTGGGGGTAGGGCCCAGCAGTCATGTTTGAACAAGACCAACAGGTGCTCCTAAAGCCTTAGCATTAGAACCACCAGAATGATCCACAGGACTTAAGTGAGAAACAGCCTCTCTGAGGTCTCGCCTCCTGGTGGAATACCGCGGATGAGGTGTGAGGAGGATGAAACTGTCCTCTGCGAGACTCAGCACTGTAGATCCAGGGAGGGACCACAACCACTGCAAATACTGTGTATGGCAGGGCCATAAAGTCCATCCCACCCCAGGGTGATCAGTCGCAGCCTCTGACAGAAGTGACGATGATGCTGTCTTGCACCCCAGACAACAAGCCCAGCACAGGGCATACACCAATTCTAGGATATCCCCATGGGACCACTCCAGTCCCACTTTGACCACGCCACCTCTTACACATTTGAATGAACAGGGGAGGCGGCCAAGGGGAAGGTGACGCCTCTGCTGAGGCTATCATCCTTTCACATGGCTGGTCATGGGGAACTGTGGGAGGGTTGCTCATGAGTCTATGGAATTGTCCAAGGAAGGCATGTTCAGCTACAGGGAGGGTAGAGAGAAGGTTCTCCTTTGGGCCAAGCAAGGAGCTGTTTCCCATGAACTGGGTGCCCTGGGCTTCTGGCCTCTGAAAGAACCCTAGGGGCTTTTCTACTACAAACAAAACACAACAACAACAACAAACCCAACCCAAACCAACCAACAGAAAAACCCTGAAACCAAACCTCCAGGTCTCACAGAGTAAATCAAAATCTTCACCTTGGCGCTAAAGGCACTACGAGATCTGGCCCCTCTCACCTCATCTCCTACCTCTCCCCCTCAGCCAAGCTGAGCCAGCCAGAGACCTCACAGTGCCTCATACACCCTGGGCCAATTTCCACTCCTTCCCTTTTCCACTGGCTCCTGCCTCTGAGATACTTTTCTTGCAGATATTCATCTCCTTTAGGTGTCTGCTCAAGGATCACATGCTTTTAAAGAATTTCCTTGACCTGCTTCTAGAAATTCACCACTCTATTTCATTTTGCTGATTTAATTTTAATCGCAATTGGCAAAACCTGACAACCTCCTAACATTTTTGTGCTGTATGATCCCAATACAATGTGAGCTCCATGAAAGCAACGTTTTTTTTTT
>RCUC01101273.1:0-11062 GCA_003697995.1 Taxidea taxus jeffersonii | reverse complement strand
CGCTAGCGACTCGGATGAAGGAGCCAACGGAGAGGTAGCCTATAGATCCTGGAAAATTAGTGAAAAACAATCTCCATTATTCCAGCTTAATGAAAATACTGGGGAAATATCGACAGCAGAGAATCTAGACTATGAAGAATGTGCATTTTATGAAATGGAAATACAAGCTGAAGATGTGGGGGCACTTTTGGGGAGGACCAAAATGTTCATTTCAGTGGAAGATGTGAATGACAATAGACCGGAAGTGATCATTACATCTCTGTTTAGCCCAGTCTTGGAAAATACTCTTCCTGAAACAGTAGTTGCCTTCTTGAATGTGCATGACCGAGACTCTGGGAAGAATGGTCAAGTTGTCTGTAACACACCTCATAATTTACCTTTTCTTTTTTTTAAATATTTTTTTATTTCTTTAACAGAGAGAGGACAAGTAGGCAGAGAGGCAGGCAGAGAGAGAGGGGGAAACAGGCTCCCTGCTGAGCAGAGAGCCAGATGTGGGGCTCGATCCCAGGACCCTGAGATCATGACCTGAGCCGAAGGCAGAGGCTTTAACCCACTGAGCCACCCAGGTGCCCCATAATTTACCTTTGCAATTAGAAAAATCAGTAGGTAATTATTAGAGTTGTTGACAGTCCAAATTCTTGGC
The DNA here is from genome assembly GCA_003697995.1 of Taxidea taxus jeffersonii. Classification (NCBI taxonomy): domain Eukaryota; kingdom Metazoa; phylum Chordata; class Mammalia; order Carnivora; family Mustelidae; genus Taxidea; species Taxidea taxus. The sequence goes on along the minus strand of RCUC01101273.1, from coordinate 10,419 downwards.
AGAGGAAAAAAAACTTCTGAATATAACAGCACAGTGACAGCAACAGAGGAATGCTGCCCCTGTCCTCAGAAATTTACATCAACCTACACTGGAGACATCAATGATAACCTAGCTTCTCTGGAAAAATCCTACTCAGTCTACCTCCCTGAGAACAACAGCAGAGGCATCTCCATCTTCTTGGTGTCAATCCATGACCCCAACAGCAACTAGAACACCCAGGTGTTATTTACACCTTGGCTGAGGACACTGTCCAAGGGTTGCCTCTTTCCTCCTATGTCTCCATCAACTTTGATACTGGTGTGATATCAGGCTGATATTAGGCTGTGCTCCTTCAGCTTTGAGCAGTTTCATGATCTTTATATGCAGGTGAGGGCTAGTGGCAGTGGGAACCAACCATGCAGCAACAACATGTCGCTGAACTTGTTTGGGCTGGACCAGAAGGACAGTGCATCAGAAATCCTGTACCCCACTCTCCCCCACTGATGTCTCCATCGGTGTGCACTCCACAGAGCCTGGCTACTTGGTAACCAAGCTGGTGGCTATTGACACTCAGGTCAGAATGCCTGGCTGTCCTACCACCTGCTGGAGGCCAGTGAGCCTGGGCCCTTCTCAGTACAGGCCCTGCTGGACACAGATGTGCTCCAGAAGAGGCTGGTGATGGTGGTGGTCCAGGACCACAGCCAGCCATCTCTCTTGTCCACTGTCACACTCACCGTGGCCTTGGCTGACAGCATTCTAGATGTGCTGGCTGACCTCAACAGTCTGGAGGTCCCTGCATATCCAGAGACCTCAGACCTCACCTTAGACTTAGTGGTAGCAGTGGCTACAGTCTTCTGGGTCTTCCTCACCTTCATTGTGTTGCTGGTGCTCATGTTATGGCGCTGGCACACCTCACATCTACTCCAGGCTGTGGAGGGTTGAATTAGTTGGTGTGCCTACTTCTCACCCTGTGGGCATTGATGGGTTGTCAGATTTTCTGCAGACTTCTTCCCAGGAAACCTCATTCATGACTGACTCCTGGGAGAGTCATGTGATCTTTCCCCAGCCCAACTATGACAATGCTGATTAGCCAGGAGCGCTGTCAGAAAAATGACCCTTTGTGTGTTTTAGATGATTCTAGGTTTCCTATAGAAAATACCTCTTTGGTTCCAGTGAGTTCTGTTTTTCCTCTATTTTCTATTATAATTGTTTTTTTCTTTAAGGTTTGCACTTAAGGTATGATACACTGATGGCAACATATTTCACACCATTCAAGTTTTTGCTTGGCCTAATTTTTGCTCTAACATATATAGGAGGCATTTATTGGTTACATAACTGATACAATTTTCACTTTCTCTTAATTAAATTAACCTAGGGTAGGTAGAAATCATGGGGCTGGTCTCATTATTGATCATTGATATGAACTATTTGTGTGTGTTTACTTGGTTGATTATCAGTTCACTACTACTTTTTAGGGGTGATTTTCCATTCCTGAAATTTGTTATTGTTGTTATCATCTATGGCCCTATTGTGAACTTCTTACAATATATTTGAACTTCTTACTTACTGCTGGAACATAACTACATCTGATACAGATTTTGTAAGGTAAATTAATGACAAAATACATCCGTTCTTCCTGAAGAAACTAAAAGCCCAGACTTTTCTGCTTCTGCTTTCCTGTTTCTATAATAGGACAACACCCATTTGAAGTTATGGTTTTCAGATCATATGTTTGTAGAGATTGTTTGAATTTAAAGATCACTTTTGAGGAAGAATGACACCACTTAGAGGGGTTTCTGAGAATGAACACTGAGAGAGGACAAAACAAGGGAGATAAAAATTTTTCCTCAATTGTCTGTTATTTATGGCTCAATTCTCCAATCTACAGGCTCGAAATAAATCTAGGTAAGGGAGACAAGTTAGGAAAATATTCTCAGGAACTGCTGGAGAAGTTTCTAAAAATATTTTACTGGCTTTTAGCTAAGGAAAACTATTTTATTTTATTTTAAACATAGCATCTTTTCAAGTAAAAATGACATTCCAGGAGACTTTTTTTATTATTTATTTTTTGAGAGAGAGAGAGTGAAGGGTGAAGGGCAAAGAGGGGGTAGAGAATCTTAAGCAGACTCTGTGCTCAGTGCAGAGCCTGAAGAGGGGGCTGAATATCATGATGCTGAGATCATGACCTGAGCCTGGCGGCTGAATTGACTAAGCCACCCAGGCACCCCTCTAGGAGACTTTAAAAATGAGCTTTCAATTCGATTCAAAATTCTTTTCTAATTGCGCCGGCTATAGGGTTAACAGGTCTGGAAAGCCATTATGACATACAGACATTATAATTTTTTCAAATACTCTATTTCTGAGCTACTAAGAAAAAATTAAGGCATCCTTCTGGGTCATATTTTTAACTGTGCAACAGGGAAACTGTTACTTGAAGTTTTTGTCCTGGGGAGTAACCATTGGTACTTAGTATACAAAAATATTAAATATGCATTAATTTGGGGAAAAATATCATAAATATTGATGAAGGCTAGTATATCATGATAGCTTACTACTGTTCTCTACCATTAATAATATCACTTGCAAGCTCACTGTGTGGATAACGGCAGAGTGGGGAAAATGTTGAATTCCACTTTTCTCAAACAAGATAAGACTTCTACATTGGTAACATTTTATTATAACAAAATAGGGTAAAATCTTTGTTTATCTTGATGTTTCATCTTAAAAGAGGAGTTAAAATATCTTGGATATGCTTCAAAATAATGAGGGAGTACAACATATATTGAATGTAGATGGCCTTGTGTTGATCATTATTGCCATTGGGTGATGATTATGTGATGATTCAATAATAATACTCTCTGCTTTTGTATAAGTTTGAAGTTTTTCTATAATAAATTTCTTTAAAACACTAAGTACATACAACTGTAGTACTTTAGAAAAACTAAAATTTTGGGCTCTTGTATAAGTGCATTTTCAAACAGCAATGTATACATATTCTACGTATATAGAGAAAATATATCATAAGTATATATATTTCTCTATATATTTTCCTTATACATATTTCTCTATATATTTCTATATATATACAATTGGCACCAGGTCCTCTCTGTGGCCTAGGACGAGAGGGTCAATGCAGAAGTAAACTAACTACTACTTCAGGAGCACTTCTCAGAGTACAGAGAATTTATAGAAATATATACAGGAGTTTCGAAGAGCAATATTTATATTCTAGAGATACTCTAGAGAAAAAGTGGATTGAAGAAGAAAATGTCAGGCTGCGGTACCACATGGGGCCTCTGGGCGCCGCTGTCGGCCAGTACAGGGCAAGCGCACTCGCCCGGGATTCCTCAGCCTCCAGTTTGGGCTTTCCTGCGCAGTCACTAACAGAAACGGAAGGAAACCCTGTTCACACACTGAGGTTCCTGGCCGCGCAGACTTTGCTAACAGACACAGATTCCCAGCTCTGCCTGTCATGGTCGGAATGTTCTTCCACTGACCCCGTGGATTGCAGTTTCTTCAGCTTTCCGGAAAGACTAGGACCCCGCGAGAACTAGAGTGAGCGATGGGAGGGAGCTGTTTCCAGAGGCGCCCAGCCGGCAGGCTGCAGGTACTGTTTCCCTTCCTGCTACCTTTGTTCTACCCCGCGCTCTGTGAGCCCATCCGCTACTCCATTCCTGAGGAACTGGCCAAGGGCTCGGTGGTGGGGAACCTCGCCAAGGATCTCGGGCTCAGCGTCCTGGACGTGTCGGCTCGGAAGCTGCGAGTTAGCACGGAGAAGCTGCTTTTCAGTGTGGACGCAGAGAGCGGGGACTTACTCGTGAACGACCGAATAGACCGTGAGCAGATATGCAAAGAGAGAAGAAGATGTGAGTTGCAGGTGGAAGCCGTGGTGGAAAATCCTCTAAATATTTTTCATATCATTGTGGCTATTGAGGATATTAATGACCATGCTCCTCAGTTCCATAAGGATGAAATAAATTTAGAAATCAGTGAATCTGTATCCGAAGGTACACGAATATCCCTTGACCCTGCCACTGACCCTGATATAAATATGAACTCAGTTAAAGATTATCAGATAAATCCAAACCCTTATTTCTCATTAATGATGAGAATTAATTCTGATGGTGGTAAATATCCAGAGTTATCTTTGGAGAAACTCCTAGACCGGGAAGAGCAACGTTCTCATCGCTTGATATTAACTGCCTTGGACGGGGGAGACCCACCACGAAGTGCCACCGCTCGAATAGAAATAGTTGTCAGGGATGCCAATGACAACTTCCCAGTGTTCAGCAAAGATGAATATAGAGTCAGTGTTAGTGAAAATCTGCCCGCCGGATCCTCCGTACTGCAGGTGACAGCCACTGACAAAGATGAGGGGGTCAATGCAGAAGTAAACTACTACTTCAGGAGCACTGCTCAGAATACAAGGCACATGTTCTCACTAGATGAGAAAACAGGTATGATTAAGAATAACCAGTCACTGGATTTTGAGGATACAGAAAGATACACCATGGAAGTGGAAGCAAGGGATGGAGGTGGTCTCTCTACTCAATGTAAAGTCATCATAGAAATCCTAGATGAAAACGACAACAACCCTGAAATAACCATCACTTCTCTCTCTGATGAAATTTTGGAGGACACTCTTCCAGGAATGGTGGTGGCACTCTTCAAAACACGGGACAAAGATTCTGGAGAAAATGGAGAAGTTGTGTGTAACATAGGAAGGGATATTCCTTTCAAGATTTATTCCTCTTCTAAGAATTACTACAAGCTGGTGACAGATGGAGCCCTAGACCGAGAGCAGACTCCGGAATACAACGTCACCGTAATAGCCACTGACAGGGGAAAGCCGCCCCTCTCCTCCAGTACTACCATCACTCTGCATATCACCGATGTCAATGACAACGCGCCGGTTTTCCACCAGGCCTCCTACGTGGTCCACGTGGCAGAGAACAATCCTCCAGGCGCCTCGATTGCACAAGTCAGCGCCTCCGACCCCGACCTGGGGCCCAACGGTCGCGTCTCCTACTCCATCGTGGCCAGCGACCTGGAGCCACAGGCGCTGGCGTCCTACGTGTCCGTGAGCGCGCAGAGCGGGGTGGTGTTCGCGCAGCGCGCCTTCGACTACGAGCAGCTGCGCGCCTTCGAGCTGACCCTGCAGGCCCGCGACCAGGGCTCGCCCGCGCTCAGCGCCAACGTGAGCCTGCGCGTGTTGGTGGGCGACCGCAACGACAACGCGCCGCGGGTGCTGTACCCGGCGCTGGGACCCGACGGCTCGGCGCTGTTCGACACGGTGCCGCGCGCCGCGCAGCCCGGCTACCTGGTCACCAAGGTGGTGGCGGTGGACGCCGACTCGGGACACAATGCCTGGCTGTCCTACCACGTGCTGCAGGCCAGCGAGCCGGGACTCTTCAGCCTGGGGCTGCGCACGGGCGAGGTGCGCACGGCGCGTGCTTTGGGCGACCGGGACGCGGCCCGCCAGCGCCTGCTGGTCGCTGTGCGGGATGGGGGACAGCCGCCCCTCTCGGCCACGGCCACGCTGCTCCTGGTTTTCGCCGACAGCTTACAGGAGGTGCTGCCTGATGTCAGCGACCGCCCTGAGCCCTCGGACCCCCAGGCTGAGCTGCAGTTTTACCTGGTGGTGGCTTTGGCCTTGATCTCAGTGCTCTTCCTCCTCGCGGTGATTCTGGCGGTTGCTCTGCGCCTGCGACGCTCCTCCAGCCCTGCCTCGTGGGGCTGTTTTCAGCCTGGTCTGTGTGTCAAGTCAGGACCTGTGGTTCCTCCCAACTACAGTGAAGGGACTTTGCCTTATTCCTACAATTTGTGCGTTGCCCACACTGGAAAGACAGAGTTTAATTTTCTAAAGTGCAATGAGCAGTTGAGTTCAGGACAAGATATACTACTTTGCGGGGATTCATCTGGGGCCTTAATTCCACTTCAGGGTGGGCATGATTTGACTGCACATCCTGAGACTCTCACACCGGTGAGTTCCACTTTTGTGTCTTCTGAAATATTCTACTAGTTTCTCTCTCAGGCGTACTACTGCATTTTTATATATAGAATTATATTTTAAAAATCCATAACTAATAACCTTTTTGTCTTCTCAATGTTTACTTTTTGCTGATTATATTTTTCAAGATTTACTTGTTTCATAAGTTGCTCTATAATTCAGAAATAATGTCACTAAATTGGAGAAATCTAGTCAAGTTCAGATTAGCAAAACAGGCAGTGTTTTCTTGCCAAATAAATTAGTAGGTAATTATTCAAATCTGATGAGATTTAGGATGAATTTTCCATATCCTACTTATATGTTTTGAGTTTAATATTAAGCTATGCATTAAGTATCAAAGCAAGTGTTTGTTTAATGAAACATTTATTGCAAATAATACCCTAGGTACATTTAGGTATCTTTCTTCATTTATTTTAATAGTTTAAAAAACTAAACATTTGAGTGGATTTGGTGAGGAGATCCACAAGTCTCTGAAATTCTATGGAAGTTATAGATATATGTATTTTCCTTGAATAATGAGTCAGAACTTGTTTTCCATTGCCAAGGTTTCTACAGTCCCCAAAACTTAATACTAACTACCTTAGAAGAAATTTTCTCTTCTACTTTTGGTTTTTCTGGTTGTTTTCTTATATTTATCTTTTCTTGGAGTTTAAATTGCACTCTTTCCTAATTTTTTTCTCCTACATTGCAAGATAACAAATTTCCAAGAAAGCAAATGAAACGTCATTGCCTTTTGTACTCAGTCTCTATCTCTGATTGTCTGATTTGTCGAAGACAAAATATAAAATCTTTGAAGAGTAGTGACATAAACAGTTTTGAACTTGTTCTCTGAATAAAAGATGTGAATCTGGGGACGCCTGGGTGGCTCAGTTGGTTAAGCGGCTGCCTTCGGCTCAGGTCATGATCCCAGCGTCCTGGGATAGAGTCCCACATCGGGCTCCTTGCTCCGCAGGGAGCCTGCTTCTCCCTCTGCCTCTGCCTGCCTCTCTGTGTGCCTGTGCTCGCTTTCTCTCTCTCTCTCTAACTAATAAATGAATAAAATCTTAAAAAAAAAAAAAGATGTGAATCTGCAGGCACCTGGGTGGCTCAGTTGGTTAAGCATCTGCCTTCAGCTCAGGTCATGATCCCAGTATCCTGGGATTGAGCGAGAAGTTGAGCGAGAAGTCAGGTTCCCTTCTCAGTGGGGTGTCTGCTAGTCTCCCTCTCCCTGTGCTCCTCCCCCTGCTCTCACTTGCTTGCTAATTCACTCTCTCTCAAATAAATAAATCAAATCTTAAAAAAAAAGAAGATGTGAATCTCTCAACTATTCACCATTGAGGAGAGAACTGCTGCTGGGTTGATAGGCACATACCATTGAAGATGTGTGAACCACTTTACTCTGTGCTTCCATACAAAATGCTGAAAGAAGATATTGTTTATGTTGGCATCAATGATCAGGTGAAAACAGGTCATTTGAGTAAGTATTTATTTTTTTAAAAAAATCACAATTCCAACTTTGTAATTGTAGCCTGAAATTCTTACTTCTTTTTCTTATTTATTTTTCTTTGCATTACAACACAGGCATGTTATGTTTTTTTTTTTTTTTTAGTTTGTGGTTACTTGCTCAGTTCATTTAAATAGGTCAAGTTGACTCCTAATTATATATGTCTACAATAGACGTTTTTCAGAAAAATTATGAAGGCTCAATAAAACTATTTTAGAAAGAATATTTTAGAAGAATATTTTGAAAACCTTTTCCACAATATTATTGCTAAACGAATTTAATTAGTTGATTAGTTAAAGCTAAAATAAAAATTATAAGTGAGTTATAAGGGAGGTATCTCATATAGTCTCTAAACGAATGCCTATTAAACATAATGGGGGGGGCGCCTGGGTGGCTCAGTGGGTTAAAGCCTCCGCCTTCAGCTCAGGTCATGATCCCAGGGTCCTGGGATCGAGCCCCGCATTGGGCTCTCTGCTCAGTGGGGAGCCTGCTTCCCTTCCTCTCTCTCTGCGTGTCTTTGTCTATTTGTAATCTGTCTGTCAAATAAATAAATAAAATCTAAAAAAAATTAAAAATAATTAAAAAATAAACATAATGGGACCACTTCAATCAAAATTTCAAATAAGATTGTTAAGACTTTTGTGAATATAATTAGAGGCTTATATGAAATAGAAGAGGTATTGCTTAACCTTTTAAAGTGGGTACATTTCTGCTGAGAAAATAAGTATTACAAGTGTATACTTGACCAGTTATTTTCATTTAATATTTTATAGTACTTTCATGCCATTTATCCTACTCAGTAAGAAACCTACAAATAGTAGTTGGCTTAAGGGATATCACTTAAGAAACCAAAGAAGTATGGTAAAATAAAATGTCCAACAAAGAATATCGTTTGTTGTCCACTGCTTACATAGCGGGTGCAGTAACTTCTGAGGACTCTGAGCGCCGCTGTTGGCCTACCAGGAGAGAAACGCAGCCCGCGATCAATCCGGATTCTCAGGGCTCCGACCATACAAAGCTCCTCAGTTCCTACCAACCGGCTGCAGAGCTGCAGCAAAACTCATTCCAGATTTTAAGGTGCCTAGGCTACAGAGGTCCCTGAAGTCAGAGCTAGAAAAAGGAATCGGCCCAAGCACACAATGTGCGCAGTGAGTACTTGGCGAGAATTCCTTGATTAGACAACAATGGCTGCTAAAAGGAACCGCTCCAACCGCAGAGCGCTGGTTCTACTCGGTCTTTTTCTCGGTCTATCATGGGAGGCTGAAGCCCGGCAGATCCGCTACTCCGTTCCTGAGGAGCTGGAGAAAGGCTCCTTCGTGGGCAACATCTCCAAGGACCTGGGGCTGGAGCCCCGGGAGCTGGCGGAGCGCGGAGTCCGCATCGTCTCCAGAGGTAGGTCGCAGCTTTTCGCTCTGAACCCGAGAAGCGGCAGTTTGGTCACTGCAGGCAGAATAGACCGGGAGGAGCTCTGCGCTCAGAGCGCGCGGTGTCTGGTGAATTTTAACATTCTTGTAGAAGACAGGGTGAAACTTTTTGGGGTAGAAATAGAAGTAACTGATATCAACGATAATGCCCCAAAATTCCAAGCAGAAAATGTAGATGTAAAAATTAATGAAAATGTAGCTCCAGGAATGCGATTTCCTCTCCTGGAGGCGATTGATCCGGATGTGGGTGTGAACTCCCTCCAAAGCTACCAGCTTAGCTCCAATAAGCACTTCTCCTTATCGGTTCAGAGTCCTGGCAATGGAGTCAAATACCCGGAGCTGGTGCTGGAGCATGCCCTGGATAGGGAGGAAGAGGCAGTGCACCACCTTGTCCTCACTGCCTGGGATGGGGGTGACCCCCTCCTATCTGGTACAGTTCTCATCAGTGTGACTGTCTTCGATGCAAATGACAACGCACCAGTCTTCACATTGCCAGAATACCGAGTGAGTGTTCTGGAGAACTTGCCTGTGGGCACACAGCTGCTGACAGTCACTGCCATAGACAAGGATGAAGGAGCCAATGGAGAAGTAACATATTCGTTCCGAAAATCATCTGACATGCAGTTGTTGAAATTCCAACTAAACAAAGATACTGGAGAAATAAAATTATCAGAAAACCTAGATTATGAAGAAACAGATTTCTATGAATTAGAAATACAAGCAGAAGATGGAGGAGCATATCTTGCAATGGCAAAAGTATTGATTACAGTAGAAGATGTAAATGACAACAGTCCAGAGGTGACCATAACATCTCTGTTTAGTCCCCTGATGGAAGACTCGCCTTTGGGAACTGTTATAGCCCTTTTAAATGTGCATGATTCAGACTCCAGGCAGAATGGACAAGTCACCTGTTCCATATCAGAGAATCTACCATTTAAGTTAGAAAAATCCATTGATGGTTATTATAGACTGGTGACACACAGAACCCTTGACAGGGAACAGGTATCCTCTTACAATATTACAGTGACGGCCACAGATGGAGGAATTCCACCCCTGTTAACGGAAACTCACTTCACCCTGCAAGTGGCAGATATTAATGATAACCCACCCACCTTTTCCCACATCTCCTACTTCACCTATATCCTGGAGAACAACCCTAGAGGTGCCTCCATCTTCTCTGTGACTGCACTAGACCCAGACAGCAAAGAGAATGCTCAGGTTATTTACTCCTTAGCTGAAGACACTTTCCAGGAAGCACCTCTATCCTCCTACATCTCCATAAACTCTGACACAGGAGTCCTGTATGCACTTCGATCCTTTGACTATGAACAGTTTCATGATTTACAGATTCAGGTGATTGCCACTGACAGTGGGGACCCACCACTCAGCAGCAATGTGTCACTGAGTATATTCGTGCTGGACCAGAATGACAATGCACCGGAGATCCTGTATCCCACCCTCCCCACTGATGGCTCAACCGGTGTGGAGCTGGCACCCCGCTCCGCAGAGCCCGGCTACCTGGT
>RCUC01101269.1:0-11026 GCA_003697995.1 Taxidea taxus jeffersonii | reverse complement strand
GATATTAGAGAAACCCTGTCAGGAGAAATAAAAACCCTTTCTGGAGTAATAAAAGAAATAAAGTCTAATCAAGTTGAAATAAAAAAAGCTATTAATGAGGTGCAATAAAAAATGGAGGCTCTTACTGCTAGGATAAATGAGGCAGAAGAAAGAATTAGTGATATAGAAGACCAAATGACAGAGAATAAAGAAGCTGAGCAAAAGAGAGACAAACAACTACTGGACCACGAGGGGAGAATTCGAGAGATAAGTGATGCCATAAGACGAAACAACATTAGAATAATTGGGATTCCAGAAGAAGAAGAAAGAGAAATAGGAGCAGAAGGTATACTGGAGAGGATTATTGTAGAGAATTTCCCTAATATAGCAAGGGGAACAAGCATCAAAATCCAGGAAGCCCAGAGAATACCTCTCAAAATCAATAGGAATCGACCCACACCCCGCCATCTAATAGTAAAATTTACAAGTCTTAGCGACAAAGAGAAAATCCTGAAAGCAGCACGGGACAAGAAGTCTGTAACGTACAATGGTAAAAATATTAGATTGGCAGGAGACTTATCCACAGAGACCTGGCAGGCCAGAAAGAACTGGCATGATATATTCAGAGCACTAAACGAGAAAAACATGCAGCCAAGAATACTTTATCCAGCTAGGTTATCATTGAAAATAGAAGGAGAGATTAAAAGCTTCCAGGACAAACAAAAACTGAAAGAGTTTGTAAACACCAAACCAGCTCTACAGGAAATATTGAAAGGGGTCCTCTAAGCAAAGAGAGACCCTAAAAGTATTACCAGAAAGGAACAGAGACATTATACAGTAACAATCACCATACAGGCAATACAATGGCACTAAATTCATATCTCTCAATAGTTACCCTGAATGTAAATGGGCTAAATGCCCCAATCAAAAGACACAGGGTTTCAGAATGGATAAAAAAACAAAACCCATCCATATGCTGCCTACAAGAAACTCATCTTAGACCTGAAGACACCTCCAGATTGAAAGTGAGGGGGTGGAAAACAATTTACCATGCTAATGGACATCAGAAGAAAGCTGGGGTGGCAATCCTTATATCAAGTCAATTAGATTTTAAGCCAAAGACTATAATAAGAGATGAGGAAGGACACTATATCATACTCAAAGGGTCTGTCCAGCAAGAAGATCTAACAATTTTAAATATCTATGCCCCTAACATGGGAGCAGCCAACTATATAAACCAATTAATAACAAAATCAAAGAAACACATTGACAAGAATACAATAATAGTAGGAGACTTTAACACACCCCTCACTGAAATGGACAGATCATCCAAGCAAAAGATCAACAAGGAAATAAAGGTCTTAAATGACACACTGGACCAGATGGACATCACAGATATATTCAGAACATTCCATCCCAAAGCAACAGAATACACATTCTTCTCTAGTGCCCATGGAACATTCTCCAGAATAGATCACATCCTGGGTCATAAATCAGGTCTCAACCGGTATCAAAAGATTGGGACCATTCCCTGCATATTTTCAGACCACAATGCTCTGAAGCTAGAACTCAATCACAAGAGGAAATTTGGAAAGAGCACAAATACATGGAGACTCAACAGCATCCTTCTAAAGAATGAATGGGTCAACCAGGAAATTAAAGAAGAATTGAAAAAAACCATGGAAACAAATGATAATGAAAACACAACGGTCCAAAATCTGTGGGACACAGCAAAGGCAGTCCTGAGAGGAAAATATATAGCGATACAAGCCTATCTCAAGAAACAGGAAAGGTCTCAAATACACAACCTAACCCTACACCTAAAGGAGCTCCAAAAAGAACAACAAAGAAAGCCTAAAACCAGCAGGAGAAGAGAAATAATAAAGATCAAAGCAGAAATCAATGAAATAGAAACCAAAAAAACAATAGAACAAATCAATGAAACTAGGAGCTGGTTCTTTGAAAGAATTAATAAGATTGATAAACCCCTGGCCAGACTTATCAAAAGCAAAAGAGAAAGGACCCAAATAATTAAAATCATGAATGAAAGAGGAGAGATCACAACCAACACCAAAGAAATACAAACAATCATAAGAACATATTATGAGCAACTCTATGCCAACAAATTTGACAATCTGGAAGAAATGGATGCTTTCCTAGAGACAGATAAACTGCCAAAACTGAACCAGGAAGAAATAGAAAACCTGAATAGGCCCATAACCAGTAAGGAGATTGAAACAGTCATCAAAAATCTCCAAACAAACAAAAGCCCAGGGCCAGATGGCTTTCCAGGGGAATTCTACCAAACATTTAAAGAAGAATTAATTCCTATTCTCCTGAAACTGTTCCAAAAAATAGAAATGGAAGGAAAACTTCCAAACTCATTTTATGAGGCCAGCATCACGTTGATCCCCAACCCAGACAAGGATGTCATCAAAAAAGAGAATTACAGACCAATATCCTTGATGAACACAGATGCGAAAATTCTCACCAAAGTACTAGCCAATAGGATCCAACAGTACATTAAGAGGATTATTCACCACGACCAAGTAGGATTTATTCCAGGGCAGCAAGTTGGTTCAACATCCGCAAATCAATCAATGTGATACAATACATTAACAAAAGAAAGAACAAGAACCATATGATACTCTCCATAGATGCTGAGAAAGCATTTGACAAAGTACAGCATCCCTTCCTGATCAAAACTCTTCAAAGTGTAGGGATAGAGGGCACATACCTCAATATTATCAAAGCCATCTATGAAAAACCCACCACAAATATCATTCTCGATGGAGAAAAACTGAGAGCTTTTCTGCTAAGGTCAGGAACACGGCAGGGATATCTGTTATCACCACTGCTATTCAACATAGTACTAGAAGTCCTAGCCTCAGCAACCAGACAACAAAAAGAAATTAAAGGCATCCAAATCGGCAAGGAAGTAGTCAAACTATCACTCTTTGCAGATGATATGAGACTATATGTGGAAAACGCAAAAGGCTCCACTCCAAAACTACTAGAGCTTGTACAGGAATTCAGTAAAGTGTCAGGATATAAAATCAATTCACAGAAATCAGTTGAATTTCGTTACACCAACAACAAGACAGAAGAAAAAGAAATTAAGGAGTCAATCCCATTTACAATTACATCCAAAACCATAAGATACCTAGGAATAAACCTAACTAAAGAGGCAAAGAGTCTCTACTCAGAAAACTATAAAGTACTCATGAAAGAAATTGAGGAAGACACAAAGAAATGGAAAAATGTTCCATGCTCATGGATTGGAAGAATAAATATTGTGAAAATGTCTATGCTACCTAAAGCAATCTATGCATTAAATGCAATGCCTATCAAAATCCCATCCAATTTTTTCAAGGAAATGGAACAAATAATCCTAAAATTTATATGGAACCAGAAAAGACCTTGAATAGCCAAAGGAATATTGAAAAAGAAAGCCAAAGTTGGTGGCATCACAATTCCAGATGTCAAGCTCTATTACAAAGCTGTCATCATCAAGACAGTATGGTACTGGCACAAAAACAGACACATAGAACAATGGAACAGAATAGAGAGCCCAGAAATAGACCCTCAACTCTATGGTCAACTAATCTTCGACAAAGCAGGAAAGAATATCCAATGGAAAAAAGACAGCCTCTTCAACAAATGGTATTGGGAAAATTGGACAGCCACATGCAGAAAAATGAAATTGGACCATTTCCTTACACCACACACGAAAATAGACTCAAAATGGATGAAGGACATCAATGTGAGAAAGGAATCCATCAAAATCCTTGAGGAGAACAGAGGCAGCAACCTCTTCGACCTCAGCCGCAGCAACTTCTTCCTAAGAACAACGTCAAAGGCAAGGGAAGCAAGGGAAAAAATGAACTATTGGGACTTCATCAAGATCAAAAGCTTTTGCACAGCAAAGGAAACAGTCAACAAAACCAAAAGACAACTGACAGAATGGGAGAAGACATTTGCAAATGACATATCAGATAAAGGGCTAGTATCTAAAATCTATAACAAACTTAGCAAACTCAACACCCAAAGAACAAACAATCCAATCAAGAAATGGGCAGAGGACATGAACAGACATTTCTGCAAAGAAGACATCCAGATGGCCAACAGACACATGAAAAAGTGCTCCACATCACTGGGCATCAGGGAAATACAAGTCAAAACCACAATGAGATACCACCTCACACCAGTCAGAATGGCTAAAATGAACAAGTTAGGAAATGACAGATGCTGGTGAGGATGTGGAGAAAGGGGAACCCTTCTACACTGTTGGTGGGAATGCAAGCTGGTGCAACCACTCTGGAAAACAGCATGGAGGTTCCTCAAAAAATTGAGAATAGAGCTATCTTATGACCCAGCAATAGCATTACTGGGTATTTACCCTAAAGATACAAATGTAGTGATCCAAAGGGGCACGTGCACTCGAATGTTTATAGCAGCAATGTCCACAATAGCCAAGTTATGGAAAGAACCTAGATGTCCATCAATAGATGAATGGATAAAGAAGTGGTATATATATATATATATATACACACACACACACAATGGAATACTATGTAGCCATTAAAAGAAATGAAATCTTGCCATTTGTGATGACATGGATGGAACTAGAGGGTATTAGGCTTAGCGAAATAAGTCAAGCAGAGAAAGACAACTATCATATGATCTCCCTGATATGAGGAAGTGGAGATGCAAAGGGGGTGGGGGATAAGGGGGTAAGAAAAGAATAAATGAAACAAGATGGGATCGGGAGGGAGACAAACCAAAAGAGACTCTTAATGTCATAAAACAAACTGAGGGGGGTTGGAGGGAGGGTGTTGGGAGAGGGTGGGGGGGTTACATTATATGTTTAAATAAAAAAGCTTAACGGAAAAAAAAAAACCCACACAACTATCAGTAAATAAATGCTAATATAAATGTCTGCTGAGTTGGGTGAGTTAAATACAGAATTCAGGGAAAGAAAAGTGATCCTTTAGTTCACCAAATATACTATGAAGTAGAGCAAATTTTTAGAATAAATTTTTTAAGGATTTTATTTATTTATTTGACACACAGAGAAAGAGATCACAAGTAGACAGAGAGGCAGGCAGAGAGATAGGGGGAAGCAGGCTCCCTGCTGAGCAGAGAGCCCAATGCAGGACTCGATCCCAGGACCCTGAGATCATGACCTGAGCTGAAGGCAGAGGCTTAACCCACTGAGTCACCAGGCACCCTAGAATAATTTTTAATACCACACTGAGTTAAAGTATACTGTCACTCTCTGTCTCTCTCAGTAGAACTGGGGTCATTTGTTTTGACTTGAACAATTTTCTGTGCAGCTTGGCTAGAGACCCTTTAAAGAGGTTTCAGCCAAATGCTTATGAATTCTTTAATGGGAAAAATGAAGTAAGTTTTATGGGCAAACCCACAGTCTGAATCCCTAACCAGCTATTTCACACAATATGCATACAACTCTGAAAATTAGATACATCAAATTTCAATTTGGCTTCTTGCAAGTTTTGTTTTATAGATTCATAAAGGCAGTTTTTTAAAATTATCAGGATTATTGCGTAACAGAGTAAGCAAAGAAACTTTTTGAGCTTGGCAAAGGCTTTGTCTTTAAGCAATTAGGAGTAGCCTGATATAATGTGATTTTTTAAAAAACCAAACAGAATCCAACTTTGCATCTTAAGTTCACTACTGACTCACAATGTGGACTTTTGTGCAAGTTATTCAACCTAGAGAAGATTTGTTTTTCTCATCTGTATAACAAAAAAAATTCACCTACCTCAACAGACTATTGGAAGATTAAATGCAATGGCATTTGTAAATGGTAATGGACTAGAATGCTCAATAAATGGAAAAGAAAAAACGTTAAAACCTCCTCAAGCCTTATATTTCTTGTTTATGAAATGGGGATGATATTAATACTCTACTTACATCACAAGTTTGTTGCGAGCATCAAATGGAGAATCAAATATAAAAATGTTTGATAAACCGAATGGTACAGGATAAAGACAAAGTGATAATAAAAATAATTCATACTGGTGGCTCAGTCAGTTGGGGATCTAACTCTTGGTTTTTGCTCAGGTCATGATCTCAGGGTCATGAGATCGAGCTCTGTGTTGGGCTCTGCACTCAGCACAGACTCTGCTTAGGATTCTTGCTCTCCTTCTATTCCTCCCCCTGCTCTCTTGCGCTCTCTCTAAAATAAATAAATCTTAAAGAAAAAAAATAAAAACAATTCATATATAGTCTTTTTTTAAAACCCCAATCTACCTGGATGAATATTTCCTCAGTAACTGAAATTTGTTTGAAATGGTATGGAATTTGATTTCTATCTTGGCTATGGAAACAAACCTACACAGGGCATTATGTATGAGAGAGTAAACATGAAACTCTGATGGAAAAATGGAAACTGCTGGTATCATTACAGCTAAGCTGCCAATGCTGATTCTCTCAAGATTTTGCTGGTAGGCTAGGGGAACGTTTCAGAGCTGGGAAGCATAGGCTGTTGTTTAATTGGTGTGATTCGTAACTAACGATGCATCAGAAGGATCAAGGCACTCTGCCTTCTAATTTAAGGCATAGTACTTGAGACTACATTCAACCAGATAAGAAAGCCTTCCTTGGCAAATACAAATATTACATCTTTGCTAGATCTGTCTTATTCTTTCTTTTGTATTAAAATCATGGAACTAGAAGCTAAAATAATAATGTTCAAGCTTCCTGTGTTATTCTGCAATAATGATCGGTTAGATCTTGCCCAAAGAGAAGGGTGATTATTTTTGCCTAATTATAGCCCAGGGGAGAGAAAGGAGATAAAGCAGTCTGGCTCTAGAGGTAGGCAGGTTGGCAGCCCCCTTCGGTGTGACTTAAGTGGTACAAATATCTTTCTTGCTCCCACAACATTCCTAGCAGATTTATCCTTTAATAATGTTTGAAAAATATGTACACATATTATCTTGGAAGATAACCCACTATTCTGAGAAAAACAGAAGCACAATGGGAAGAATACTTCCCATAGTGGCTCAGAGAGGCTAGGCAATTTGCCCAAGGTCACACAGCAGAGCTGGGACTTGAATCCAAAGCTTATAGTGCTGGCCTCATCCAATGCTTTTTCTGATACACTGATTCTACAATTTCCTCTATGGGTGATTGCCAGCCCCTCTATTGCTCCTGACATGTACAGGCTGGCTCAGACCAGCTTGCTCACCCTAAGCAACCATTTAACTACTGATTTCTGCTATAACTAAAGATTCATATCTATAGTGAATTCCATAAGGTAGGTTGATAAGATCAAAATGAAAAGGCTTTGTGTGGTCTCCCCCAACATGCTGCCCAAATGAAAGCTGTCCAATATATATCAGTGGGATTCTGGGTTTAAGACTCGAAGTCGACTGGAAACCATGGCTCAGGCAATAAGGACAAGAGACTGGGCACTTACCAGGGTTGTGGGGAGGTGGGAGATGCTCAGGAGAGAGAGCATTCAGCCCTGATTCTGATAGCCTTGAATCTGCAACAATCACAAGATTCCTAGCAGCGGCTGCAGAGAACAGGGCCACACCGCAATAGGGAAAAACACAGCTGAAGGTGGGAGTGCTTCATATACCTAAACTCGTAGAACAGACTGGGGGGTGTCTGTGTCATTAAAAGCATGTCTTTCTTTTTTGTGGTTAAAATGTCCTTTTTATACTTAAGAGGCATAACAGCCAAATGTTATATAGTGCTTATTTGTACCCTGATTAGGAAAAAGACATTTTCAAGCAATTACAGACTACATATTGGATCATAAAAATAACTATTTTTTATTCTGCTGTGTGTCATAAGAGTGTTGTGGTAATATAAGATGTTCTCTTTTCTCTTTATCATTTTTGCATATTGAAGGGATGAAAAAAGATACTGTTGGAATTTATCTTAAAACACATAAACAAAGAAAATACTTTAAGTCACACAGGAACTAAATCGGCAAACTCTTGACTACTACTGAATCTGAGGGGTAAGTATACAAGCATTCTATTTTTGTATGTGTTTGAAAATGTTCATAATAGAAGTATTTTAATTGGATATTAAAAAGATTAAACATCCTAATTGGGTAAAATTAAAAAAAGCTTATACTACTATGTTAGTTCTATGAGAGGACGGGGCTCCTTTTGGCCCCTTTACCTGGGTGCATCCCTCTGAGTCCTGGTTTTCTCATGGTAAAACAGGGTAGGACACCTAGACTTAGCATCATTTTGAGATTCAGTTTGGGTAAGAGCCATCAAAGTGCTATGCTGCTCAAATGCATCTGTTCAATCAGCAAACATTCCTTGAGCATCAACCATGGCAAGGCTCTGTGTTGGATACCAGTGATAAAATGATTAAAAAGTAGGCCCTGGGGGCACCTGGTGGCTCAGTGGGTTAAAGCCTGTGCCTTCGGCTCAGGTCATGATCTCAGGGTCCTGAGATCGAGTCCCACATCGGGCTCTCTGCTCAGTGGGGAGCCTGCTTCCCTCCTCCCCCACCTCTCTGCCTGCTGCTCTGCCTACTTGTGATCTGTCAAATAAATAAATAAATAAATAAATAAATCTTTAAAATTAAAAAAAAGAGTAATCCCTGCACTTGAGGACTTTCCATTACTCCTAGCTAATGTATATGCAGATTTCCACAGTGAGGACAATTCCGGAACTATCTTTAGCCTCTAGTTTGAATACTACCTATGATTTTTAATAAAGTCAAGAGGCCCCTGCTTTACTCCCCAGCTCATCTCTTTATTAATCCCCCCTTTCTTCTGGTTCTGTCAGATACTAGCTTTGGGGATTTTCTGTTTCATTCTCTCCCAGTTGCAAAACGTCATCTGTGCTGTTCCACCTGCTTGGAACATCTTTCCCATCAGTCCTCATCTGATTTCTCAGCCTTCCCATCTTATCTTCAACATCACTTCCCCAGACAGCTTCCTGAGCTACGACAGATCCTTCCATCAAATGAGACTGGGATGTCTCCTTTGCAACATGCCACATAAATAAAACTACTTTAACTGTCTATAACTGCTTGCTTATTTGGGAGGAAAAGTAGATGCTTGAGAAACATCTGATAGCTGATGAATGGAGCTGCTGATATGACTATTCCTCCTTCATCCTGATGAAAAAGGGATCCAGCCATTTTGCAAATGTTGAGACTTTGATCCATATGTTCTACTCCTCCATGGCTCTCCCACTAAAATATTCTTCATCTTCCAATTGAAGTAAAAGGAAGAATCACGAGGGGTATGGATTAAGATGGTTATTTATGCCTCAGTTCTTTCTCATCATAATTATCTGTTTCTGAATCCTAAAACCACCTAGCTAGATTCTTCTCCGATCCTAAGATGACCTTTGACTCGAGATGCTATATATGTTCCTGTTTATCATCTTAATATTGCAAGTATTTTATAGCAAGCAACCAAAAAAAGCACATAATGGGAAATTACCCACCCCCAAATACAAACAGGAGCTGAATAAAATTTCTTCAGCAAAATTTATCGTAACAATTTCATGCTCACTTTAGCTATTTTCACGGCTCAGGAAAAAAGTTCTTTTTTGCTTATTTCACTATTTTTTCAAATATAAAATTGTTCCCCTGATTTTTGGCAAAAGATCCAAGAGAAGGTGAATAACTTGCTGGGTGTATGTGAAATTGGAATGGTCATTTAAGTAAGGACAAAGTGTAACCTATACTGTCCTCTGCAGTTTGGAACTGATGATTTGGAACCACCGAGGGACTTTTAAGGGATATATTACATTTGTCACTCAGCTGGCAGCATTCTGATGAAGATACTAAACAGTGACAGCTGAGAGATCAGAAACCTGGAGGTCATTTGGGGTCTCCTCCAATGGTCCAGGTAAGAGACGGTAAGGACAGTGGGAATGGAGAAGAGGGGGCAACCATTTAGGAGGTGTACAGAAGAGGCTTTGCTGATCAATTCACTGTGGCACATGAAAATGAGAGTGGAAATAACCAGGGTTCCCTCAGGTTTCCTTCTTGGGCAACATGCTGAGAACAGAAAGAAAGTGCCGTTGAAGGGAACAAAGAAAATGATGGAGTCCATACTGGGACACACTGAATTTGAAGGGACAGTATTATAGCCTACTATTCTCATGGCAGACTCCCTTAATTCCAGTGACTGGGAGTATGAGGAGATACATCTTTAACAATCAGTACTATCTATAAAGCAGATGCTTTCTGGGGCCTGCAGAATGGTTCTGGGGGAAGACCGCACTGCATCAATGGTCAGATAGGCTTGTGTGGAACACACACTAGCCTGATCATTCCATCTTCTAGAGCCATGGAAAAATTAGGGAATAATAAAAGTAAGTAACCATTAAAATTTACTTTTATGCACAAATAAATAAAAATATGCTATGGGAAAATTGATCCTTGCGGAACAGAGTTAAGCAAATTTATCTTTCCTCCTGATTAATAATTTAGGAAGAAATCCCAGGCATGCTGCCTCTGGAGATGTAGGAGTAGCTCTTATAATTAGACTCTAATCTGAACCATGAGGGTGAGGATCAGAAAGCTGACTCAGAGCCTGGTGTCAATTATTTGCAGCTTGCACAACGAAAGGCTAAAAATTTGGAAGATGTAGGATGACCGAAGCCCAACTCTGGGGGTTGTTTTAGCACAGTCACATAAGTTCTTTCAATTATTACTTGCTGCCAAATTTCTTCTCCATCTCCTTTAGTCTAGGCATGGAAAATATCTGTGGGACTTGCTTTGATATTTGTGCTTCCAAGTCAAGAGCCAGAAACGATGCACTCCAACAATTTTCATCCTTATTTAAACTCGAACAGAGCTGGTTTCTATGGAGCAACCCTAGAAACTGCCCTTTTTAATATGATCTAGTTACATTTGCCCTATTTTAGAATGAAGTAACAGATCCACAAAAACTCACTGAAGCACACTTTGCCCAACAGAAAACTGCAGCCGACCAGCAGATTTCCAATTGGCCCATTCTGGATTCATCAGGACACAAGAGGGAGTGAAAAGAACGCCTTTCACACAGAAGCCAGTTTTGAAGAGGAGTTTC
>ML097236.1:7568-31728 GCA_003697995.1 Taxidea taxus jeffersonii | reverse complement strand
AATAAAAAATTCAAGGACGCTGAACTGCTGCATTTGAACATTTGGAGAGTATGGACACATGGCAGGTCATAAGGCTAAAATGGGTTAGGATTAATATTGTTTTTCCTCTCCTCCTGCCCAACATCTGTAGGGCATATAAGCTGTCTGGTGGAGTCATGTTTTCATAGTCAAAACAGTTCATAGAGGCATGCACTCTCTTTCTGTTTTTGCACTTTCTTTGGTGCAGTGAAGCTCATTTTATAGCCCCACTTCCCATCTGCTGCCTTCCTCCTCCAGTTCCCATTTCTCAGTGTACAAATTCCAGGTTACTCACCGAATGACCAGAACACCTGCCTCACTTTGGATCCCCTCCTGGATCCGCTCTTTGCCCAGCCCACCCAGGTTCCCCATTTCCAGCATGCCCTTGGAAAGTTGGTGGAATTCTAATAATTCAAGGGAAAGTCCTGTCAAGCCCACTCTGTACCTTTAAATGTTTCTAGTTCTACCCCTACCTACCTCCAGTCTTTCTCTCAATCTAACCCCCCCAAAACCAAACCAAACCAAAACAAAGACAAAAAGCCACCACCATGACAACAGACATACACATAGCCATCGAGATGCCCTTTCTGGGGGCGCCTGGGTGGCTCAGTCTGTTGGGCATCTGCCTTCTGCTTAGGTCAGGATCTGGGTCCTGGGATTGAGCTCCAAGTCGGGCTCCATGCCCAGCAGGGAGCCTGCTTCTCCCTCTGCTTCTGCCCCTCCCCACTACTCGTGTATGCTCTTTTTCTGTAATAAATAAAATCTTAAAAAAAAAAAAAGAAATGCTCTTTCTGCCCCCACCTATCTAGAGAAGTCTAGCTGTGTGATAAGGGTGAGCAGGGTTTGGGAGTGGGAAAGCATCCTAATGCTCCATACTAGAGTCATTCTTGTCCCTGATCCCACTTTGTGTTCATGACAACCCCGTGGTGCCACTGGTGGCACTCTTGTTTTACAGATGATGAACCCAAGGATGCTAGAAGTTAGATTTTTTTTCTCCCTTCATTAAACAGCTCTAGAGGCATCAGTGGTCTCTTTGGAGGCTTGGTCCATGGCAAGCCTCTCAGGGACGGATCTCTGAGAGTCCGGAGCAGCTCTGTCCTCACAGCCCTTCGCGGGGTGGGAAGCAGAGGGAGGATTGCCGCTGGAATTGGCAGAGGAAAGCAGGAGCGTCCACTGTCAAGGCACTTGTACTTGCTCTGATTATTTTTATGCTGTGAGACCCAAGTGAGGGCTGAAAATAGAGTGGGCAGCTCCAGGTTACCAACACAGCTCCAAGTCACACGGGCAGTTTACTGTGGGACCTGCACTTCCTTCCCGAGATGGCTCGATGGGGTCCTCCTTCGAGGCTGAGCGTGTTGCCAGGTGGAAGCAGTCTCCACACCATACATGCTCCCCTTAATATTTACAGAAGAGTTCGACAGCAAAGATGTACTCTCAAAAGCGGACTCAGTGTTATCACATTGAAACAGCCAACACATAAATACAATGCCCCAACGACTGCAAATACACAGATTTCCTCAGGAAAAAGAGCAGGTCCATTGTCACTCTTAATGGTGGACCCCTGTCCTTTGGTGTAAATTATTGAGAAGTGCACATATGCCCAGGGAATCAGCTCTTTACTCCATACCTCAGCCCCTGCCCGCTACTCCTCTCGGATCGTATCTCCCATCCAAGTTTACCCCATTCTCAGGCAGTTCCGGAAGCTCTCATTCCTGCCAATGGCTTGGTGTGCATTAGCTCATTTAATCCTCACAATAACCTGGTGTGGGAAGTACCATTACAATTCTCAGTTTGCAGCTGGGCAAACTGAGGCACGGGGCAGGTAACTAATTTGCAGAAAGTCACAGATAAGTGGCAGAGGGAAGGTTGGCATCCGGACAGACTCTGGAGTCCCCGCTCTTATAACCACATGCTGTATTGAAATTGAAGCGAAAAACTGACAAGATTCGTCAGTCAGTGGCTCTATGTACCACCTTTTGCATGTTGCTGAGTATTGTGCTTAAGGTCAGGGTAAGGATAGATGTCTATCTGCATAACCAGTCTTGGTGTGTTATGTGAGTGTGGGTCTATGTGCTAATGGCCTGGTGTGTATCTGGAGCAGTATGTGGGCATGCCTATTTAAAAAAATTATTTATTTATTTGAGAGAGAGAGAGAGAGAGAGAATATGAATGAGTGAGGGAGGGCAGAGGCAGAGGGACAAGCAGACTCCCACTGAACAAGGAGCTCAATGCAGGACACGATCCCAGAACCCTGGGATCCTTACCTGAGCCGAAGGCAGGTGCTTAACTGACTAAGCCATCCAGGCCCCCTGGGCATGCCTTTCTTTGTGGTGATACGCTTTCATAGAGCATGCCCATGATCTTACATGCCTTTGCACTTGTTATATGTATCTGTCTGTTTTGTAGATGGCCACCTGGTGTTCGTCTCGTGTGTGTGTGTGTGTGTGTGTGTGTGTGTGTGTGTGTGTGTTTAGAGATGATATCGTTAAGAGGGCATATGTGGAAAGAAGAATCTATGTCCACTGAGAGCATTAGTGTTTAAACTGGGCCATGAGGTCCTCTTTGACCTCTGGTTGTTGTTGTTGTTGCTGTTTTTTCCCTCAGAGAGTTCTTCACAAACCCTTGGTATTTTCCACATAAAGGAGAAACCTGAACACAACTGGAGGAGATTGCCTTTTGTTTCCCCCAATTGGAAGTATTATCTCCTGTGTTCAGAGCAGGTTTCTCCTCTCATCTCCTTTATATCCCATGCCGGTTTCCAGCTTCTCCTTAGCAACATCAAAGACACAAGACAATCACTGGCTTTGGAATAATTTCTAAACCAGTAAAGCTTTAGCTACAAAATTGCATTGGACCAATGGGAGTCCATGTCCTATAGAACCCCAGAGTTCCACCTTTAGCTCTTCCACACCCACTCTATATCCGGGTAATTGTGCACTGGCACAGATCAGCGGGCGGAGGAGCACACAAAGATGTCTTCCTAGAAACATGTCAGGTGGAGAGGCAGTCACAGGACATGAGGACGATTAGAGAAGGTGAGAGGAAAAGGCAGGAGAGGATCACAATGGGAGGTAGTCAAAAAGTATGTGAAAACGAAGGGGAAAACAATCACAGTGTGCCAGTTTACTACTGAGTGCACACACAACGGAATCCTTGCCAAATCTGTGGGGTGTTCTAGCATCCGAAGAGCTCTGAATTTTCTAGCTTTCTGGGGCTATTCTGGGATTCTGATTGCCACCCAGTCATCAGCCAAGGAATACGCACTATTTTAAGAGGATTCCATTGGCTTTCAAATGAAATGGAATCTATGTTATATTAGTAGCACAGAGAGAACATTTATATTTAAGAAGCAAAAAAGAAAAAAAAATCTGATCTCACACATGAGTAGGCAAATTGTATATTGTCTGCACACCAGGGAGTAGAATTAAGCATCTTCATGCTTTCATACTCCATTTCTGTCAAAAATAGGGTATTGGCAGCAAACCATGTGAAGAAAACCACTGACCTCCAGTGAGTCCATGTTTAATGCTAACCCACTGTATAGCTGCTAACCCAGTAATGTGTCATTAGCTCAGTAGGCAAAAGCAAATGGTGTTCCCTGGGTTTTGGTGTTTATTATTTATGGTCTTTTAAACAGTGGCTACCCTTATAGAGAGTCAGTAAGCCCTACATCACCTTTTCCTTTGTGAACCTTGATCAGAAGGTATTTATTAAACTCCACTGCGTGCTTAGTTTGAAGTGCTCTGGAGACTAGAGCAGGTATGTAAGTCACTGTCTTTGTCTTCAAGGACATTATCAAGTGTGAAATTGTGTGATACCAACTGAACGTGCTGTTAAGAGTTCAGAGGAGGGGTGCCTGGGTGGCTCAGTGGGTTGGGCCTCTGCCTTCAGCTCAGGTCATGATCCTGGGGTCCTGGGATTGAGCCCCGCGTTGGGCTCTCTGCTGAGTGAGGAGCCTGCTTTCCCCTCTCTCTCTGCCTGCCTCTCTGCCTACTTTTGATCTCTCTCTTTGTCAAACAAATAAATAAATAATCTTTAAAAAAAGATTTCAGAGGAGCGGGAGGTTGAAGAAGGCTAACATGATAGTCCCTATATCATCAGTAGCCACCATTCCCTGATGCATAGTATGTGCTCTTGTGCTCTGTGCTTCACAGACATTATCTCATTTCATCCTCTCAGCTACCTCTGAGATAGGCACTGTCATTATCCCCATTTATTTCAGATGAGGAAATGCAGATAACTAAGTGACTTATGCAATGGTTGTGATGGCACATGAGATTTAGAGAGGCAGGGAGAGACCTGATCACAAAAGACCTTAAAGCTCCTGTTAAGAAGTTTGGAATTCCTCCCAAGGTCAGAAGAAAGCCAATTAGAAGTTAGTGTGAAGCCATTTCAAGCATGGGAATAGTGTGTCTTTAAACAGATTATGCTGCCTGGCTGCTGGGTTAAGACCACATTGAGAAGATTCAAGTTCAAAGATGGAGAGACCAGTTAGGTGGCTGTCATAGCACAGTTCCTGGTGTATATATAGTAGGTGTTCGGTGCACATTTGTTGGGTGGATGGATAGTTAGGTGGATGGATGGGTGGATTAATTTAAGGAGGAAATTTTAGAGGACAGGACAAATTGAAGTAACAATAAAGGATAGAAAGGGCCATATTTGACTTACATTACAGAAGTAGAATGTATGGTATGATCCAATGATCCTTCATTGGATATAGGGGATGAGAAAGGGGAGTTAAGAATGATGCCCAGGATTTCTGAGGGGCCAGTGGTGCCATTCATTCATTTAAAGGACATTAGAGAAGAGTCACATCTAAAGGAGAAGGATATGGGAAGGAGTTTAGGATGGAAATAAGGATAAGCAAGGCAAATAGGGATCTTTTGGGGATGGCAGAATTATCCTAAAGTTGGATTGGGGTAGTGATTACAGGATTCTGTAAATTTCCCCCAAATCATTGAATCGTCCCCTTAAAATGGGTGCACTTTGTGGTATGTAAATGATATCTAAACAAAGATTTTAAAAATTAAAAATAAGATAAACAAGGCACTGTCATATAGATGGTATCGAAGCCTTAGAAGTGGGTGAGATCCCATAAGAGAGTTCATGTATTAGAACTCTCAGAATACTGGCATCTTAAAGTATAGGCAAAAGATCTGGAGTGACCAGAAGGACAACTAACAGAATTAGGGCCATGGAACCTGAGGGAAGAGAGTATAGTATTTACAGAAGTAAATGAATGATCTTTTTTGCTTTAATGAGAAGAGAGACATAAGTATCTTTAATTGCCAGTGGGAAGGAGCCATTTGACAGGGAGAAGTTGAATGGAGGAAAGAGAGGGGAAGATGAATCAAGCAAGGACCGAGAGAGGATGGGATGCAGAGCACAGGCAGAGGAATGAACTTTCTAGTAGGGGACGAGAGATCTCACTTCTTTGTAACAGACAGGAGGGAAGGATGGTTTAGGAGGCAGATATGTTTGTTTATTGGTTTGTTGTGAGAATTGGAGGGAATTCTCTAGGGTGAAGTCTTTTTTCTTTGTGAAGAAAAAACTAAAATCATTTGCTGTGTTTTTACTATAAGTGTGAAAGGAGGCGGTGAGGGTGGAACTTGGAGGACTGTAAGAGGATCTGCGTGGATCAAGAGAGAGCTGTTAAGAGAAATAATAGGATCAGTAGGAAACATTGGGAGCCCATGTAGGAAACATTGGGAGCCCATGTAAAGATCAACACTATGAACTGATTTATTTGTTTGCTTGTTTTATATATTTTTCGAGAAAGACCATGAACGGGGTGGGGGGCGGGGAGAGGGGAGGAGCAGAGGGAGAGGGAGAATCTTAAGCAGGCTCCACACTCAGCACAGAGCCCAATGCGGGGCTTGAGCTCACGACACTGAGGTCATGACCTGAGCCTAAATCAAAGGTTGGGTGCTTAACTGACTGAGCCCCCCAAGTGCCCCTGGGCATTGTGAATTTAAAGGGGATCAGTCTATACTTGTGTGATCGGCATATAGGTCACACTTAAAACCATGAGAATGAAAATGCCCAGGGAGAGTATGCTGCTTAGGTGAGGGGTGACTGGAGACTGATCGGTCGATCAATTGATCTATCTATCTATCTCATGTATCATTATATTAGTGATATAAACCTTTTATGTCACCTGTGTTGTGATTTTTTTTTTGTTTGCCATTTATTTGCTTGTATAGCTTTTGTATTTTTTTTTCTTCTGGCTTGTGGAGGAAGGTCTCCCCTCCTTAAATTTCTTTTCATATTTTTAGTGACTTTCTTTTTTTTGTATTTTAAGTCTTTAATAGATCTGGATTTTATTTTAGGATATAAGGTTTTGCAGCTTATTGTAGGATATAGAGTTTTGTTTTCCTCCAGATAAATAGCTACTATACCAAGACCATTTATTCATATGACAGTCCTTATTCCATTGAATGCACTTGCCACCATTGCCTTATATTGGGTTTCCATATTACTTGGACCTATTCTAGATTCTATTCTGTTCCACTCATTTAATTTGATGTTCATATTCTATTTTCATTATAGTGGATTTATGCTAACTTTTAATATTTGGTGATATCCACTATAATGAAATCATAGTTTTCTTGCTATTCTTGGATATTTTGTTCTCATTCTCTGCATGAACTTTAAAATAATTTTATTCAGCTATAAAATATACTTAGTTTGGATTGTGATTATCACTGTATTACAGTTATTAATTTTAGGAAGAAATGATGATAAATTTTCCCAATCAGAATCATGGTATATCTCTGCATTTTTTGTAAATTTTATTTTGGGGAACTTCTTTTGAATATTTTATTGTTTTCCTCAAATGGGTATAGTAGCTTTCTTACTAAATTGATCCTTAGGCATTTTATGATCTTTTTAAAAAATTAACATATAATGTATTATTTGTTTCAGGGGTACAGGTCTGTGAATCATCAGTCTTACACAATACACAGCACTCCCCATAGCACGTACCCTCCATCACCCCGACACTCTATCCCCTCATCCTTGCCAGCAAACCTCAGTTTGTTTCCTGAGATTGAGTCTCTTATGGTTTGTTTCCCTCCCTTCCCCCTAGGAACCCCCGCCTTGCCTCTCAGATTCCTCATATCAGAGAGATCATAAGATAATTGTCTTTCTTTGACTTTGCTCCTGTTGTGAATGGGTTGCTTTTCTATTTCCATTTAAAACAGCATATGGAGAAAAGCTCTTGGTTTTATGTATTTTCTTGTATACAACAATCTTACCAAATTAAGTCTCTTAACTAAAAAAAACAAAAACAACAACAACAACAACAAAAAAAAACCGAAACAAAACAAAACAAAAACCAAACAAACCTGGAGTCTCTTAGGTTTATCTGAAGTACTTATTTCTCTTTTAAGCCAATATTTATACCAATTACTTAATTTTCTCATTTTCTTTTGCCTCAACTAAAACATTAAAAACACTGCTGAATGATAGTGGTAATATCAGCCATCTTTGCCTTATTCATGATCTGGGAAGGACTTTAACATTTTCCCCATCTAGTATGATGTTTTGGTATTTTTTAGCATATTTAAAAGTTATCATTTATGTAGAGTTTTTATTTGGATTGCTTGCTTAAAAGCCACCATGGTGGGAGTCTTTGCACCATGGAAATCAGCAAGCACTACAAATAGTGGCTTTTTTTGAGAGTGAATTATTAAATGTTTACCAGCACACTATTGTCTATGAGTATATCCCCTTTCCATTGTCAGTATTGTGTTTTTCGTTTTGTTTTCCTTTCTCTTTTTCCATAATCAGGATTTTCAAAGAAACTGCTCTTGATTTTAATTATTCTTTGTATGATAGTTTTAATTTGATGCTATTAATTTCAGCTTTTTAGAAATGAAATCCTCTCTCCTGATTTCATTTATTTCATTATCCTTTTCAAGTTTCTCTTAAGTTGAAAAATTAATTCATTTATTTTCAATCTTTATACATTTTCCTGAGTAGAGCTTTAACTGTATCCTGTTGATATTTTCTTAAGTGTGTTTTTTCATTATTTTCTATAAAATAAAGAATTTCAGGTTTGATTTCCTCTTTGATTCTAAAATTACATAGGGGTGTGTGTCTTAATTTCCAGGTGATTAAGGATTTAAGGGTCTATATTTTTGTTATTTTCTTATTTTACAGGATTCTGATCAGAGAAGGTAGACTATAAAATCTCTACTTTTAAAAATCTGTGTTATATTGATCTTTGTGGCTAAGTACATGATCAGTGGCCAAAGTCCCATGAATAGTAGAGAATAAGGTATATTTTCTATAGGATACGAAGTTCTAGATAACTTTTACATTATTTTATTTGTAGATTTAAAAAAATCCTCTCTATCCTTGCTTATTTTTTTCAGTGTGAAACCTACTTGCTTCATCTGTTGATTTCACACTGTATTTTTTTGTCTTACCATTTCCTCTATTTTTAAGAATATTTGTTTCCTAGAAGTACAACTGACAGTTTAAAGCAAAGGCACATTTTTAAAGTTATTAATACATATTGTCAACAATCTCTGCTCGCCAAGGCAATTTATACTCCCACCAGAAATGTACAAGGGAGCAGATGGGGCTTTCCTAAGTTTTCCTCTGCCATGCTGTTGAGGAATGCTACTGAATTCAGTCATCTACATTTGCCTTTTTTTTTGTCCTCTCTCTAAGAGAAAAATTCTTGGATGACAGGCAGTAGTTGAGAGCTGGATCTCCCACTGGATTAGGGTTAGGGTCAACAGAACTCATGGATGTCATCTGGTAGGCCTCGTATTCCTATAGCAAATACAACCATTGAGTCTTTAGGGCTCGGGTTGCCTTGATACAGAAAGAGGTCAGAGAAATCAGTGGTTTTGATTAAGCAATTAAATATCCCCATGTTGGGGGTGCCTGGGTGGCTCAGTCAGTGAAGCATCTGCCTTCGGCTCAGGTCATGATCCCAGAGTCCTGGGATAGAGTTCCATGTCTGGCTCCCTGCTCAGCGGGGAGTCTGCTTCTCCCTCTGCCCCTCCCAATGCTCATGCTCTCTCTCTATCAAATAAATAAATAAATAAAATCTTAAAAAATAAATAGCCTCATGTTGGTCGTTAAGTATCTCCCTCTATAGTTCCTGCCGCCCCCACACCTGAATCCCTGAGACTCTGACTGTCTTTGTCCTGTCCAGTAACTGACTTCTTCTTCTTCTTCTTCTTCTTCTTCTTTTTTTAAAGATTTGATTTATTTATTTGTCAGAGAGAGAGAGTGAGCAAGAGTGCACGAGCAGGGGGAGCAGCAGGCAGAGGGAGAGGGAGAAGCCGACTCCCCGCTGAGAAGGGAGCTGGATGCGGGTCTCTCTCCCAGAACCCTGGGATCATGGCCTGAGCCAAAGGCAGATGCATAACTGACTGAGCCACCCAGGGGCCCTGAATGATTTTTCTAATATCTCTTTTAAAACTTGTTTTCTGGGACACTGAAATTCCTAATGCTTCACAAATGAAGGAAAACTTCTGTACAGAGTTCTATATTTTCACAAAGGACATATGTTCTGACAGTAGAATTTTAAGGGTCAAAAATTCGAGTGGAGGCAGTACATGGTACTGATGGAGTCTTCTTTTTCTCCCATTGTATAACAGCAGTATTTAATTATTCTTTAGAAATATGCATGGCCTTTGAAAACTCAGTATTAAATTCCTCTTCATAAAGTATCTGAGTCAAACAAGTCAACTGTAAAAGCACATTTTTAAATATAATTCAAAAAATTTAAATACAGAGCAAGCCTTAGATGAATGTTATTAAGGAATTATTTATTCACTGTGATTATGCAACAAAACATTCTTTTATTTTTGGGGCACAAACTGAAGTATTTAGGGGTGAAATGATACACAGTGTTTTGCATTTGCTTTAAAATACTCCAGCAAAACAAGGCGGGGGTGGGTACAAGGCATTTCTTCATATTCTCTGGTTTTGAATATGCTTAGAGAATTTCATAATAAAAATGTTTAAAATGATAACAACAGCATCACCACAGCCAGTAAAAAGAAATGCTAAAATGTATAAAGAAAACATCTTTAAGTTTTCCCTATCCTCTCTCCATCAAAATTGTCTATGGCCTGGCTTATTTTTTGTCTACCAAATCCATTTCTCTCAAACTCACATTGTTTGAAGCTCCTCGGGGAAGAAAATGTGATGACAGGGAAAGAGCCAGGTGTGAGAACTAAACCACACTACCATCCAAAGGCACAAGAAATCGGCGGCTGATCAACCCATCCTTCCTTAGAAAATGCATTTGGAATCTGGTGCTGGAGATGTGCGATCTGAACTCGAAGAGATCATCAACATGAATCCCTGCAGAATATTCACATTCAGAACATGGTAGCTGAGATTAGCTCACTAGTCAAGTAAAGCCACCCCAGCTCTTTCGGTTCTAAATGAGATGAAGAAGAAAGATTTATAGAATAGAAATAATTTCTGAATAGTAACTTCAGGCTTCATGTGACTTAGAGTTGTGTGTGCACACACGCTTATAAGTCACAAGTTCCCAAACTGTCTCAATTAACCGATAAATGATTATGGAAATTTCTGTTGTAAACAGTAAATCATTAAGAGTTGAAATGCCAGCCAACCTATTTTACAGTCAGAGAAGTAATTACACACGTAAATCAAAGCCTGAACCTCAGCTTTCTGGCAAAGAAGAACTGCGTATTTCCAGACTAGAGCAGTAAGTTGAGGCGGTGGAGTGAGGAAGGGCATCTCTATTTCTTAACTACTAACTATGGTCCAGGTTCTGTGCTAAGACCTTTATCTCCATTTTCTATTTGATTCTTACAACAACCTGTGATATAGGTAGTAATTGTTTCTGTTTCACTCATCAGAAGTGGGGGGCGGCTCAGAGATGGTCATTGACTTGTTTGAGGTCACTCAGCTTGTAAGTGTCAAAGCTGGAACTCAGACTCAGGTCTGCTTGAATTCAAATCCACAGCTTTCCACTCTACTTTGCTGCCTTCTGGGAGAAAAAGATGCTGAGAAGAAATGGAAACTTAGCACACAAAAATCCTCAAAAAGAAAAAAAAAAAAAGGAAGGTGGGGTTTTTTTCCCCCTCAAAAAAAAAAAAAACAAAAAAAAACCACAAAAAACAAAACCAAACGGCTACAGTTACAAAAAAGAGTGATCAAAGGGCAGGCTAACTTTGATGGTTAGAATGGAACAGGGAATCTGAAGGAGCCCTGGCCTTGGGATTAGAAAAACTGGTTTGGGTTTAACTCCATTACTTGCTAGCTTCTATGACTTTGATAATTTACTTTTACCTCTCTGGGTCTTGGTTTCCTCATTCATAACATGCAGACAGTAATGCCTGTCCTATCTATCTCATACAGACAGTAATGCCTGTCCTATCTATCTCATAAGGTTGTTACAGAGATCAAATACAGAGATCAGATCTATTGGAAAGCGCTCTCTAGGCTAAACCACAACAACCTGCACAGCTGTAACAACTCCACTAATTGTAGTTACTGATTTCTTTGATTAACAGTAACAATGGATTAAGCTCTTTGGAATTTCCCAGCAAGTTGAGGTTCCTCGTCCTTTGCTTTTTATTTTCTCTAGAAGCTGCTGGATTTCCCCAAGTGAGGAACTGAGCCCGGAGCCCTAGGCATAAAGTAGAGACCCAGAGTAAATCGCACTCTGTGCCCCCCTAGACCCTCACCATTTATATATAGGTGAGTCACGTGAAGTGAAACATGAAGAGCAGACCTATAAAGGGAAAAGAGGCTACAAAACGGTAGCCTTTTGTCTGAGCAAGTGTGATGACAGGCACACAGATCTGTCTGCTTTGTCCTAGTGGCAGTGAAGAGAGATTGTGAATTACAGGCATTATATACACAGAAACATGTACACACACACACACACACACACACACACACACACAGAGAAGCCTCTGGACGTCTCACCATAAGACAGCATCCATCAGGCTGGGATCCCTGGATGGGCCAGTGGAGCCTAGGGCCATATACTTTCACAGCGCCACACTCTGTTCAGTTTTGACAACTGTCTCTCATCCTTCCTTGTCAATACACAGGTAGGCTGACTGGTGGGTTCCTTGCTCTGGAGAGCAGGGATTGGATGTGGGAAGGTGCCTAGTCATCAACGCAATAACAAGCATTTTAATGAGCCTCCAAAGTGTCGAGCTGTAGTGTGTTTGGAGCTGAGATTCAGGACACACGGTTTCCTCTCCCTCAGGGAGCACACAGAGGAGACTAAAATGGAACGTAATTACAGCATTATATTTTTATACATGAGGGAATGTGTTAGGTAGCTTTCTTGCTTACATACCTATTTCTTCTCGACTCGACCTAATATCTTTTGGGCTCTGAGCCTGGGGTGTTGTGTTAATTATGGGGGAACCCAGAGCAGAAAAACAGGATAACAAGAGGGGGCCAGCCAAATTTCTTCCCAGCCAAGGGTGTGAAATGTAACTGGTGCTTTGTCAGAAATCAGCATTTGACTTCCCTCCTGGCATCATCCCCTGCTCTGAACAGAGGGAGTAGATGATGGTCTGGCTCCTGGGAGGAAGAGAGAGCATCTTACCTTCTGAGAAAGGGCAGACCCTATCCAGCAGTGTGGAGGTAACCACATTTGGGGATGAGGTCTAGGTGCTTAAAGTGTGAGGAGAATAAGAAAAGGGACATAGCAATCTCAGGGACAAGCAAATTGTGACCCAGTATGTTCCAGAAAGCAAAAGCAGACACCGAAACTGGATAAAAATAAACCAGATGGTAAAACAGTGCTAACCTGTTCATTCTGCAGAAAAACCCAGAAGCTACAGTTGTTATAGCAAGAGCAGTCCCAGTCGTCGTCATCAGGATCGTAGTTGTAAAAACAAAACCAAACAGAAACGACTATTCGACTAGCTATCACGTATCAGAAAATGTATTCGTTGCTTGACGTCTGTGATTTCATTTAATAAGCATGTGCAAAACACTTTGAGGCTATTGCTAGTACTGTCCTCATTCACAGAAGGGGAAACTTGGCCCACCCACTCAAGAACAAACAGGTGGCCTGTAAAGCAGCAGAGCCAAGAGGCTAATGTTAGGCTGTCTGACTTGAAAGCCCATTCTTCTAATGATAGCCAATTTTAAATTTGCGTTTTGGTTCAGTAAAGATAACACCCCACCCCAGGACTCCCAGGGACCCTTCCCAGAGAATCCCTACCCCCTCCATTTGGTCTCTTTTTCTCTTTCTCTCTCTCTCCCCCCATCCCTACCAAGATAACTTAATCAATGTTTCCTCCCATCCCTACCAAGATAACCTAACCAAGAGCTCTCTTCAGGATTCTCTGGGCCCCTTGGGCTTTCACTATATGGACCCCTTAGCTCTAGTCTCTGTCCTGACTCATGAAGTACTTGGGACCACTGGACATATGTCCTCAAGACATCTTTGTTATCTAGTCATGGAGTTGGGTATTGTGCAGAGACCTCCTTCTCGTCTTGGGGCTTGTTCCTGGTTTTTCCCCATCTTCTTCCCCTTTCCCCCACTCTTCCACTCCACTTTTCCCTTTCAGCTCGAAAGCAATATAGGCCTTGCTTGAGTTACTTGTACTCTTCCACTCAGGCCCTTGCTTCTTCTAGTGACCATCCACCTTTTCTGAACATGGAACCAGGTTTTTTTTTCCTTTCCTTTTGTTATCCAAAGTCCCCTGTCTCAGAAAGAATGATTTCTTTCTTCAAATATGCCTCCCGGGCTTTAGCTGTCAGAGTGTGCATGTTCCTGGCCCTCTGGGTTAGAGATTCTTGGCTCTGTGTATACAGGGAGTATCAGGGTGCTGAGGCCATCTCCCAGAAAGAGAGGTCTTGGGGAGGGATGCTTATGTCAGACTTGAGTACAAAGAGGGGTTAAATGCTCCCCACAGTCTAGTCTGGGGCTAGAGAAGACATAATCTTTCAATGGCTTGGCCCTATTCTCCTTCCCTTTCATAATTCTGTAGTGGTGAAAGGCAGTGACAAGGAGGGCTTGGGGGAAAGCCCTGGACTAGAAATGAGGAAGCCTGGGTTCCACTACGGACTCTGGCACCCAGTAGCTACATGAACTTGGGCAGAGCTACCTGCACATACCCCTTACACTGCCTACTCTGCTGTATTGCAGTGACCTGATGACAGCTTATTTCCTTGTTGGCCTCTTGGCTTCTTGAAGGCAATGGCCATGACCGTGCCACATTCATTATAGAAACTGCAAGTCCTAACTAGTCTCCCTGACCCATTCTGGCCCCTTCTAACCTATTTTCCACACTGTTGTGAGCATGAGATTTCTAAAATACAAAGCCCGCATGTCACCCCCCACCCACTATAAACCCTTCAGTTGTTCCTCATCACCATTAAGATAAAGAAGACCCTTCATGATCCGGACCTTGCCTGTGTCTCTGGCATGCCTTTTTACCACCTGCCCTTTATCCTGTGTTCATTCCACAAACACTTAAGTGTATTTCTGCCTTGGGCCAAGCATTAGGGACACAGTGTAAACATGGCACCTGTCCTCACAGGAATTACACTCCTCTTTCCTGCTGGCTGACTGCTGCTTGTCTTTTAAGACTCACCTTAGGCATCACCTTCTCTAGAAAGCAATCACTCATGCCCTATACCTTTCTCCCTAGATCCCTAATCGGGTTCAGGTGTCTCTCCCTTGTGTACCTAGAGTGCCGTATGCACACTTCCGTCATAGCACTTCTGTGTACCAATTGGTCTCACTACCAGATTGTAAACTCTGAGAGTGGAAACTGTGTCCTATCCACTTTTTTATACCCAGCACATGGCTTGGAACACAGTAGATACTGAGAAGAGATAAATGAATAAACAGTACCCTCTGGTGGCTAGCTGTTATAAGTACCACCTTTTATGCATTATACAAATGGGTAAACCACAGGCAATTGCCCAAGAGAGGTCAGTTTTTCTTTCTTTTAAGATTGGTTGAGGAACTATTTTAGAATGTGTGGTCTCCTAGGACCTAGGTTGTTGTCCCAGCATCTGTCTAAATGTTTCATGATGCAGCAAATAATATGTAAATGATGGAACAAAATGACCATTTTGAGCAATTGGGTAAGAAGAAAGTATAAGGGAAATTTGTCTCATGCAATGAAGAAATGTAACCTGCTCTACAATTTTTTTTAAAGATTGTATTTATTTATTTGTCAGAGAGAGAGAGCCGGAGCGAGCACAGGCAGACAAAGTGGCAGGCAGAGGCAGAGGGAGAAGCTGGCTCCCTGTCGAGCAAGGAGCCCAATGTGGGACTTGATCCCAGGATGCTGGGATCATGACCTGAGCCGAAGGCAGCTGCTTAACCAACTGAGCCACCCAGGCGTCCCTACAATTTTTCATTATACCTTTATTTCAGGGCCCACACACTGACATTCACTCATTCAGTCAACAAACATTTGTTGAGTACCTGTAGGGTCCCAGACACTATTCTAGGTGTTATTCTAGGTGTTCGGGATAGAGTACTGAACGAAACTAAGTACTTAACCTTAAGCTTACATTTTGGTTGGGGGAGGCATACAATAGCAAATATATATACATATATATATGTGTGTGTGTGTGTGTGTGTGTGTGTGTGTGTGATTTTATTTATTTATTTGAGAGCGTGAGAGAGAGCATGAGAGGGGAGAAGGTCAGAGGGAGAAACAGACTCCCCATGGAGCTGGGAGCCTGATGTGGGACTCAATCCTGGGACTCTGGGATCATGACCTGAACTGAAGGCAGTTGCTTAACCAACTGAGCCACCCAGGCACCCAGCAAATATATTTTTACTAAGGGTTATGTGTTCTATGGAGAAAAATAAACTAAGGAAGAGTGACAACACCAAGATGGCGACCTAGGTTGCTCCTGACTTTGCTTCCCCTTGCAATCTTCCCCTTACAAACAACTAACATCAATTTAAGAACAGGACCCCACTGGGAGAATCCTAGAATATGGGGGAGAAGCTGAAGCACCCTTTTGCTCCACAGAGATCCAGATAGACTGCATTAGAAGGGCAAGAAGTGGCTACACATTGACCACATTGCACCTCCTTCAGCCTTAGTGCAGCACTATGCAGAGGTCTTCCCTGAGCCTCCAGTTCCTCCAGTGGGAAAAGAACCCAGTGGAGATGCCTATCTCCCCTTGACATTGTGGGTCACTTTGTGAGAACCCCTACTCTGATTTCACACCATGGGGATTGCAGGAATATATTTGGGCCTCAACCACTGGGGATCTGACAATGGTGGAGAAGAGCTAGTGGATTGCAACAACTAGCGTGTATGGATCTTGGCCCAGATAGTAATCCCAAGAGCAGCACTACTTATCTACAGAATCAAGTTGGAAAAACACTCTAATAACCAAAGTACACTGTGGGGTACAGATCTAGATTTGGATCCTCAAACAAGGAGATTTGACAGCCCTAGAGCCCAGTTTGTCCACGCCTAAGCAAGGAGCTGAATCACAATCCCATGTGCTATGGAGAGTGTTTTCCAGCCCCATCTGACCAGAAGGGCTGATGACAATGCCTGAAAGCAGTGTAGCCCAGTGACACTTGAGCAGAGAGGCGAGCAGGCAGAAATGATCACCCCCAGGACAAAGCTAGTCCTGGACACAAAGCGTTCTGTATGTATAGGCAGGGGGATTAATTCATAGCTAAGGCTGAGGGTAGCTCCTGGCTTACCCAATGGGAGATATGGGGAAATTGAGAGTGACTTGGAACAGCCTCTCACACTCTCTCCCAGGTAAGGGAGCTGAGACATAGCCCCACCCACCATGAAGAGAGTCTTCTGGCCCTTTCTAGCCAGAAGGGCTGGAAGCAACTCCTGAAAGCTGTGCAGTCCAGCAGCACTCAAGCCGAAAGGCAAGTGAGTGGAACTGGTCATTTTCAGAATAAAGCCAGTGGCCCTGTTCAGTCAGGGAAGTTGGGGTGTGGGTTGGCTTGAGTTAAAACAACAAAGAGCTTTCCTGGCTTTAGAGCTGCTTCTCCTGCTGTGCCCAGTGAGAGAATCTAACTCATAACCCTGTTCATCACTGAATAAAACCCTGTTCATCACTGAATAAAACCTTCAGATTGTCTGGCCAGGGAACCTAACCAGAGGACATGGGAAGCTGCACAGTCCATTCAACAGCTCTCTATACAGCGGCACTTATATAGAGAGCACAGCTGGTGAGTTTCCCCCTCTGGAGAGCAAAACCAGGGCCTCACCTGACACGGGAATCCAGTGCACACTCATGCCTGATTCTGTTCCCCAAACAATAAGCTGTACAGACCCTGGGCCCTGGGCTGCTTCCTTGCCAGGGAAGGGAAGCTAATTCATATCCACATCCACTGTGAATATAGTACCCAGTCCCAACCATCTAGTAATTCTGACCAGATAATCCAGGTGACAGTGGAACCCACTCTTCAGCCTCACTTGGGTAGGAAACGAAACCAGCAGTTCTATCCAGCTGTTCCCAGCCAGTGGCACACCCCCTGCATTCCTATCCTTGGAGCTCAAGCTATTGCCTCATCCAAAAATAGTCCATAATAGCAATCCCTTCTACCCAAGGACATTAATAGCAGATGCCCAGAAAACCTGGAGTGAGCTGACTGGTGAAGAACTATCTCTGCCAAAGCAAATCTGTAAAGTTTGGAAGAGAAGCTCAATTACTCAAATGCACAGATACAAATGTAACATATCAAGGATCATGAAAAAGTAGGTCAATATGACACTACCAAAGGACACTAATAAAGCAGTAATTACTGACCCTAAAAAGTAGAAATTATGAACTATCAGGCAATGCATTCAGAATAATCCTATTAAGGAAGCTTAGTGAACAACTACAAAGAAACATAGACAACTAAATGAAATTAGAAAAACAATGCATGAACAAAATGAGAATTTTGATGAAGAAATAGCAACCATCAAAAAACCCCCAAACAGAAATGTTAGAGTTGAAAAATATCATAACTAAACCTAAGAATCCAATAGAGAGTTTCAAAAGTAGGCTTGACCATGTAGAAGAAATTATCAGTGACCTAGAGAATAGGACATTGTAAATTTCCCAGTCAGAGGAGAGAAAAAAAGTGTAAGAAAGTGAGGAAAACCTACGGGAATTATGGGACAAAATGAAAAGAAACAATTGTCACATTATGGTGAATTATGGGCTAATATGAAAAGAAACAATATTCACATTATGGGAATTCCAGGAGGAGAAAAGAAAGAGAAAGGAAAGAAAGTATATTTAAAGCAATAATGGCTGAAAATTTCCCAAACCCGGGAAGAAATGGACATACAGATCTATGAGGCCCAAAGTATCCCAAATAGGTTGAATCCAAATAGGACTACACAAAGACACATGATTAAATTGTCAAAAGTCAAAAGAAAGAATTTTAAAAACAGTGAGAAAAAAGAGAGACGCTACATATGACTGAGCCCTCTATAAGATTGGTCGATTTCTCAACAGAAACTTTTCAGGCCAGGAAAGAATGGAATGACATTCAAAATATTGGAAAAAAATAACACTCAACCAAGAATCCCAAACCCAGCAAAGCTGTTGTTCTTCAGAAAAAAAGACGAGATAAAGACTTTCTCAAACAAACAAAAGTGAGGGAGTTAATTACCACAGACCTGCCTTACAGAAAATGCTAAAGGGAGTTCTTTGACTGGAAGTCAGGCTATGCTAATTAACGTAATAAAAACATAAAAAGTTACCATAAATCCCACTAGTAATGGTAGATACAGCATCATGTTAGATTCTGAAATATGGTAATAGTAGTGTATAACTGTGGTGTATAATAATACTTACATAGGACTTAGGTATGTGCAATACTTACATAATAATAGTAGTGTATAATAATACTTACAACTCTAATTTAAAAGTTTAAAAAAATGAACATAGTAAAAATAACCATAACTACAATAATCTGTTATTAGTTACATGATATTAAAAAATGTAAATTGTAACATTAGTAACCTAAAATGTGACGTGAGGAGAGGTAAAAGTATAAAGCTTACAAATTTTATTGAAGTTAAGATTTTATCAGTTTGTAAGTACTATAAATTTAAGATATTTTATGTTAGCCTCATGTTAACCACAAGGGAAAATCCTGTAGTAATTAAATAAAAGAACACTATAGAGAAGTCAAATCATACTGATACCTAAAAGACATCAAAACACACAGAAAGACAGCAGGATAAGAAACAAAGGAAAAGTGATCTGTGAAACAACCAGAAAATAATTTTTTAAAATGGTAATAGTAAGTCCTTACCTGTAAATAATTACTTGAAATACAAATGGATTCAATTCTTCAGTTAAAAGACAAAAATTAGCTGAATGGATTAAAAAATTTTAAAAACATCTGCCTATAAGAGAGACTCACTTTAGCTTTAAAGACACACATAGACTGAGAGTGAAGGGATGGAAAAAGACATTCCCCAAAAAAGCAAGTGTAGCTGTAATTATATCAGACAATATAAACTTTGAACTATAGATGGTAAAAAGAGACAAAGAAGGTCATTATATAATGATCAATATATCAAGAAGATATAATACTTATAAGTATTTATGTGCCCAACATCAGAGCACATAAACATATACAGCAAAAACTAAGAGCTAAAAGGAGAAATGAACAGTAATACAATAATAGCTGGGGACTCTAATACCCCTCTCTCAACAAAGGATAGATCATTCAGCCAAAGAATCAATAAAGAAACAGCAGATTTGAACAAGATTATAGACAAAATGGACCTAACAGGCATATACAGAACACTCTACCCATAGCAGCAGGATATACATTCTTCTTAAGTGCACAGGGAACATTTTTTTTTGGATAGACTATATGTTAGGCCACAAAACAAGTCTTAGAAAATTCAAGAAGACTGAAATCATACCAGGTATCTTCTTTAACCATGATGGAATGAAACAAAAAATCAACAAAAAGAGGAAAACTGGAAAACTCATGAGCACATGGAAATTAAACAATGCTCTCCTGAACAACCAGTGGATCAAAGAAGAAATTAAAAGGGAAAATAAAATTTGCTTGAGCCAAGCAAAATGGAAATAAAACATACCAAAATGTGTAGGATAAAATAAAAACAGTTCTAAGGGGGAAGTTCAGAGCATTAAATGTCTACATTTAAGAAGCAAGAAAGATCCCAAATAAAGAACCTCACTCTGGGTGCCTGGGTGGCTCAGTGGGTTAAGCCTCTGCCTTCAGCTCAGATCATGATCTCAGTGTCCTGGGATCAAGCCCAGCATCAGGCTGTCTGCTCAGCAGGGATCCTGCTTCACCCTCCCCCTTCTGCCTGCTTCTCTGCCTACTTGTGATTTCTGTCAAATAAATAAATAAATAAGTAAAATCTTAAAAAAAAAAAGAACCTGACTCTACACCTTAAATAACTAGAAAAAAAGGACAAATTGAGCCCAAAGTTAGCAGCAGAAAGGAAATAATAAATGTTGGTGCAGAAATCAATGAAATAGAGAACAGAAAAACAATAGAAAAGATAACCAAACTAAGCATTTGTTCTTTGAAAGGATAAACAAAACTAACAAACCTTTAGCTAGACTAACCAAGGAAAAAAGAGAAAGGGCCCAAATCAACAAAATTATAAATGAAAAAGGAGACATTACAACTGATACTACAGAAATTTGAAGAGCCTACTGTGAGCAACTATATGCCAACAAACTGGACAACATAGAAGAGATAAAGAAAATTTTAGAGACATACAATTTACCGAGACTGAATCAGAAAGAAATCTGAACAGACAAATTACTAGTAAGGAGATTGAATCAATAATTTAAAAT
Source organism: Taxidea taxus jeffersonii (assembly GCA_003697995.1). NCBI lineage: Eukaryota > Metazoa > Chordata > Mammalia > Carnivora > Mustelidae > Taxidea > Taxidea taxus. The sequence goes on along the minus strand of ML097236.1, from coordinate 10,935 downwards.
CTCCTAACAAAGAAAAACTCAGGACCAGATGGCTTCACTGGTGAATTTTACTAAATATTTAAAGACGAATAGTGCTTATTCTCAAATTCTTCTAAAAATTTCAAGAGGAGGGAATACTTCCAAACTCATTTTACAAGGCCAGCATTATCCAGCTACCAAAACCAGAAAGGAAAACTACAGGCCAATATCCCTGATGAATATAGATGCAAAAATTCTCAATAAAGTTCTAGCACACCAAATTCAGCAGCACATTAAAAGGATCATACACCATGATCAATTGGGATTTACCCCAGGATGTAATCAATGATAAATATAGAAGGAACATATTTCAACATAATAAAGGCTATATATGGCCAGACCACAGCTAAAATCACATTCAGTGGTGAATATTTGAAAGCTTTTCCTTTAAAATCAGGGCCAAGACAAGGGTGCCCACTCTTAGCACTGCTATGCAACATAGTACTAGAAGTCCTAGCTAGAGCAATCAGGCAAGAAAAAGAAAAGGTATCCTAATTGGAAACGAAGTAAAATTGTCTGTATTTGCAGATGACATGAGTTCATATACAGAAAATCCTAAAGTCTTAACCAAAAACTGTTAGATCTAATTAATGGATTCAGTAAAGTTATAGGATACAAAATTAACATATAAATTGTAGGAGCATGTCTATACATTAATAGTGAATTTTCTGAAAAAGAAATAAGTTGATGCCATTTATAATAGCTTCAAAAACAATAAAATACTTATGAATAAATTTAACCAAGGAAAAAGATCTCTACTCTGAAAACTGTAAGACATTTATGAAAAAAATAGAAGAAAACAAATAAATTAAAAAGTATCCCACATTCATGGATTGGAAGAACTAATATTGTTAAAATGTCAATATACCAAAAGCCATCTATAGATTCAATGCAATTCCTATGAAGATTCCAACGGCATTTTTTACCAAAGTAGAAAAAACCACTCCTAAAATTTATATGGAATTACAAGAGACCCTAAATAGCCAAAGAATTTCTGAGAAAGAACAAAATGGGAGGCATCACACGTCCTGATTTGAAGCTATATTATAAAGTCATAGTCATCAAAGCAGTATGGTACCGGCATAAAAACAGACAAATAGACTAATGGAACAGACTCGAGAGCCCAGATATAAACCCAAGCATATACAGTCAGCTAATACTTGGCGAGAGCCAAGAATACCCAACGGAGGAAAGACAGTGTTTTCAATAAATGGTGCTAAGATAATTGGATATTCAAATGTAAAAGAATGGAAGTGGATCCTATCTTCTATCACTCACAAAAATTAACTCTGAATAGGGGCACCTGGGTGGGCTCAGTTGGTTAAGTGTCCGACTCTTGATTTCAGATCAGGTCATGATCTCAGGGTTGTGAGATCAAGTCCCATGTCCAGCTTCATGCTGGGCTTGGAGCCTGCTTAAGATTCTCTCTCTCCCTCTTCTTCTGCTCCTCTCCCTTCCCTCTCTAAAAAAAAAAAAAACCTCCAAATAGATTAAAGACTTAAACATAAGACCTAAAAGCATAAAACTCCAAGAAGAAAACACAGGAATAAAAGTCCCTTATATGTTTATGTGTGACTTTTTAAAAAAAGATTTTATTTATTTATTTGACAGAGAGATACACAGTGAAGAGAGCACAGCAGAGGGAGCAGCAGGCAGAGAGAGAGGGAGAAGCAGGCTTCCCACTGAGCAGGGAATTGGATGCGGGGCTGGATCCCAGAACCCTGGGATCATGATCCAAGCCGAAGGCAGAGACTTAATGACTGAGCCACCCAGACACCCCCTTGATAAGTATATTTGTGACTTTTTTCAGATATGACATCTAAAGCACAAGCAAAACAAATAAATAAACAAGTGGGACTGCATCAAACTAAAATGTTCTACATAACAAAATAAACCAACAACAAAGTGAAAAAACAACCCACAGAATGGGAAAAAAAAATTTGCAAAACATGTATCTGGTAAGGTGTTAATATCCAAAATACATAAAAAACTCATCCAACTCCATAGCAGAAAACCAAATAACCTAATTAGAAAAAGGGCAAAGGACCTGAATAGACATTTCCCCAAAGAAGATATACAAAAGGCCAGCCACTATGTGAAAAGACGCTCTGCATCACTAGTCACTAGGGGAATATAAATTAAAACCACAATGAGATATCACCTCATGACTATTAGAATAACCATCATCGAAAAGATGAGGTAGCAAATGCTGGTGTGGATGTAGAGATAAGGGAGCCCTCTGTGTGCTGTTGGTGGGATTATAAATTGGTACAGCCACTTTGGAAAACAGTATGGAGGATCCTCAAAAAATTAAAAGTAGAATTAGCTACCATATGATTCAGATATATTCTGGAAATATATCCAAAGGGAATGAAAACCCTAACTCAAAAAGAGATCTGCATCGTTCATAAGAGTGTTATTTACAACAGCCAAGACATGGAAACAACTTTAGAGCCCATCAATGGATGAATGGGTAGAAAAGTGGTATGTAATGCAATAGAATATTATTCAGCCATAAAAAAAAACAAGGAAATCCTATTAATCTTGACAACACAGATGGACCTTGAAGGCATTATGCTAAGTTAAGTAAGTCAGAGAAAAAGAAACACTATATAATCTCACTTATACATGGAATCCCTCCCAAGCCCCCAAACTCCTTGAAAAAGAGATACGAATTGTGCTTACCAGAGGCAGGGGGTGGGGGCAGGGGAAATTGGAGGAAGGTGGTCAAAAAGTACAAACTTGAACTGTTTGTGTCAATTGGGCAATTTAAGTTTAATAGTAAAAGACTGGCTAATGATAACAATGCATCTTAAAACCTTCAGAAGGAAAGGAGAATGATTTGTGGACTATTTGTTTTTGTGTGTATGTGGCAGTTTTAAATTATTAGTTTTTAAAATCAGTACTTTTTAATGGAAACAACTTGACCAAAACTCTGTCACAGAATTTTGAGACCCATTAAAACAAAAGTTGAAGGAGAAAAAAAAGAGAAAAAGTACAAACTTCCAGTTATATGATAAATAATACTAGGGATATAATGTACATCGTGATGACTAGAGCTAATATTGCTGTACGATGCATAGGAAAATAAGGAGAGTAAATCCTAGGAGTTTTCATCACAAAGAGAAAGTTTTTTTCCCCTTTTTTCTTTTCTTGTTATTCTACCTAAATGAGAAGATGGATGTTGGCTGAACCTGTTGAGGCAATTACATATATTTTACAATATATGTAAACCAGAATGTCATGCTTATATGCCTTAAGCTTTCACAGTGATGTCTGTCAATTATTTCTCAGTAAAACTGGGAAAAATAAACTAAGGTACAGAATAAAGTGTGAGATGAGACACCAC
>ML097235.1:71619-90756 GCA_003697995.1 Taxidea taxus jeffersonii | reverse complement strand
ATGAGGCAGGAATCTATCAAAATCCTAGAGGAGAACATAGGAAGTAATCTCTTTGACATCAGCCACAGCCACGTCTTTCAAGACAGGTCTCCAAAGGCAAAGGAAATTAATGTGAAAATTATCTTTAGTGACTTCATCAAGATCAAAAGCTTCTCTGGGCCTTCTTGGTAATGTCCTGCAGCTGCCTCCATGGAAGTTTTGTTGCTTGTCTACAGATCTCATCCTTCTCATTGGGTTACCAAAATTCCACCAATATTTTTCAAGGTTCTGGAATGAATAATACTAAAACTTGTATGGAACCAGAAAAGACCCTGAATCACCAGGGAAATGTTGAAAAAGAAAAACAAAGCTGGGGGCATCCTGTTGCCTGATTTCAATCTTTATTACAAAGCTGTGATCACCAAGACAGCAGGTTCTGGCATCATGTAAAAAAATATCAAATGACTTTGATATACACCCAAAACTAATAGGGTACTGTGTGTCAGGTATACTTCAAATTTTTAAAAGGCCAATATTATAGCCTCCATTTTGAAAGTTATTTCTTCATCAAAAATAGACTTATACCTCAATAGCTGTTATTATCTGCAGAAAAGATATAAATAATAAAAAGATTCCCTTTATTAGAAAGGAAACCTAAATGTATTTATATTGTTGGTAACAAGTAACTATCAATTTTAATATTTATGTATTTATTGTTAAAGTTTTATTTATTTAAGTAATCTCTACATTCAATGTGGAGCTCAAACTCACAAACCCAAGATCAAGGGTTGCATGCTCTTCCAATCAGGCTCCCCTCAACTTCAATATTTAGATAAAGACATGAGGACAGTAAATAGTATTCATAACATATACTGTATTATTATTCTCAAATAGAAAAACAGTATACCCTAAAATCACTAATTTTACATGGAAATTTAACCAGAAGAAATTTTTAAAAATCCACTCTCATCAAGACAACTACTGCAGACTACCTGTAATAGCAAAAAACTGAATAATTCTGGTGTATAATAACGGAGAAATACTTAAGTATTACGACTTTACAGGACAGATTATTGTAGAGCTGAAAGTGACATAACGTCATATATGGAGTGACATCAAAATGTTTATGAAGTCAGTGGAAAAAATGAAATTTAATTCATGGGGAGAGGGACTTCTAGTATGACAACATAAGGAGCTCTATGGACTTGCTCCCCAGCAAAAATGAAAATTTTAAAATGGTGGTGATGGTTGCATGGTAATATGACTATACTTCATGCAAGAGAACTATATACCTTAAAAATAATCAAAATGGGGAAAACCTGTTTCTTTTCCTAGCTCTCCCCTCCCAGTCTGGCTCCCCGCCGCATTAATTGACTGATTAGGGGAACTATGGTTAAGGCTATACTAAGGAGCTGTCTGATATAGTCTGAGGCAGAGAGATTAGAACAACTCCTTAAATTACAGAAATACTGCCTCTCAATTTCCTGGGCATTTAATTTTTTTGTCGTTAACATCTGTATTCACCATCAGACTATAAGCTCCTCAACAAAGGGACTACAACTGTGTTTACCAGTCATTGGCAGAACAGCTGGTAGGTACTCATCAAAAATGTTTTAATTTAATGTCCACTACTTTTATATATAAATCTATCTTAGAGAGTAAATAAATCATTACAGGAGTTTTAAGTTGTTTGTCCCATATCTCTTAACAGTTTTTTAAAATTTGTGTTTTTAATAGAAGACAGAGAAATCAGAAAGATTTGGTGCAAAACAAAACAAGCAAAACTCCTGTTTTACCTAACCTCCACTAGTAGCTGGCTATGTAACTTCTTATACTGTGGTTAAAAAACAAAAAACAACAACAAAAAAACCCCACATACCATAAAATTTACCATCTTAACCATTTTAAGTGTATAGTTCAGTTGTGTTGACAGATCTCCAGAACTTTTTATACTTGCAAACTGAAACTCTATACCCACTAAACAACAACTCCCCATTCTCTCCTTCCCCACAGTACGAACTCTTCTACTTTCTCTGTGTATCTGACTACTTTAGATAAGTGAAATAATGAAATAATAAATGAATTTACACAGTAGTCACCTTTTTTTGTGCCGGTTTATTTCACTTAACATAATGTCATCAGGGTTGTAGCATGTGACAGGATTTCCTTCAAGATCTGAAAAATATTCCACTGTATATATAGCACATTTTGTTTATCCATTCATCCACCAATATACACTTGGATTGTTTCTACCTTTTCATTATTGTGAATAATGTGGCTATGAACATGGGTATACAAATATCTGTTAAAACCACCCTTTCAGGGATGCCTGGGCGGCTCAGTTGGTTGGACCGCTGCCTTCAGTTCAGGTCATGATCCCAGGGTCCTGGGGATCGAGCCCCGCATGGGGCTCCTTGCTCGGTGGGGAGCCTGCTTCTCCCTCTGCCTGCTCTGCCTGCCACTGCCCCTGCCTGTGCACATGGGCTCTAATAAATAAATAAATAAAATCTTAAAAAAAAAAAAACCTTTCAATTCTTTTGGGTATATACCCAGAAATAGTGTTGTTGGATCATGTAATTCTAGTTTTAATTTTTTGAGGAACTGCCATACTGATTTCCACAGTGGTTGTATCATTTTATAATCCCACCAAGAGTGTGAAAATGTTCCAAATTGTCCACATCATCACCAACCTGTTATTTACAGATTTTTTTTTGACAGTAGCCGTTCTAATAATGTCAGGTTATATCTCATTGTGGCTTTGATTTGTGTGTTTCTCTAGGTCATTTGTATGTTATCTTTTAGAGAAATGTCTATTTGAATCTTTTGCCAATTTTTTGAATCATATCATCCATTTGTTATTGAATTATAGTAGTTCTTTATGTACTCTGAATATTAACCCCTTACAAGATAAATGATTTGCAAATGTTTTTCCTATTCAGTAGGTTGCTTTTTCACTCTGAAAATGTTAAATTTCATGTTAGGTATATTTTACAATATTGTTGATGATGATGATAAAAACTATCCACAAGAAAAACCCAGGTCCAGATGGCTTCACTGATAAATTTTGGCAAACATTTAAAGAACTCATACCAATTCTTCCCAAACTCTTTCAAAAAACAGGAAAAGGAAAACTTACAAACTCATTAAACGAGGCCAATGTTAGCCTCGTATCAAAACCAGACAAAGATATTAAAAGAAAACAAAACTGAAAACTAGTTATATCTTATGAATAAGGATGCACGAATCCTCAACAAAATACTAGTAAAGAGAATCCAGGAACATATAAAGAGAATTATACACCACAACCAAGTGGGATTTATCCCAGGTATGCAAGGTTGGTTTAACATCTGACATTCAAAGTAATGAACCAAATCAGTAGAATTTTTAAAAAAACCATATGATCATCCTAATAGATGAGAGAAATCATTTAACAATATCCAAGACTATTCATGATTTTAAAAAAACAGTTAAAAAGCTGGAAATAGAAGGGAACTTCTTCAACTTGATAAATAGCATTATGAAAGAACTACAACTAACAGCATACTAATGGTGAAAGAGTAGATGCTTTTCCCCCAAGATTAAGAACAAGAAAAGGATGTTTGCTCTTGCCATTTCAACACTGTACTAGAGGTTCTAACCAGGGAAACTGTGCAAGAAAAAGAAATAGAAGTAATCCACATGGGATATGCAAATGACATGATCCTGTATATGGAAACTCCTTTAAATAACCACTTAAATTCTTTCTACAGTTACATTGTTAGTGTATAGAAAAGCAATAGATTTCTGTGCATTGATTTTGTATCCTGCCACATTACTGAACTGCTGTATGAGTTCTAATAATTTGAGAGTGGAATCTTTTGGGTTTTCCACACAAAGCATCATATTATCTGCGAAGAGAGAGAGTTCGACTTCTTTGCCAATTTGAACACCTTTTATTTCTTTTTGTTGTCTGAGTGCTGTTACTAGGACTTCTAGTACTATGTTGAACAACCGTGGCGAAAGTGGGCATCCCTGCCATGTTCCTGATCTTAAGGGAGAGACTCTCAGCTTTTTCCCACTGAAAATGATATTCACTGTGGGCTCTTCACAGATGGTTTTTATGAAACTGAGGAATATTCCCTCTATCCCTACACTCTGAAGAGTTTTAATCGGAAGGATGCTGCTTTTTGTCAAATGAGAGGGAACTCTATGGTTCTTGTCTCTTCTCTTATTAATGTGTTCTATCACATGATTGATTTGCAAATGTTGAACCACCCTTGCATCCCAGGAATAAATCCCACCTGGTCATGATGGATAATCCTTTTAATGTACTGTTGGATCCTACTGGCTAGGATCTTGTTGAGAATTCTGGAATCCATATTCATCAGGGGCTGGTCTATAATTCTCCTTTTAGATGGTGTCTTTGCCTGGTTTTTGGGATCAAGGTGATGCTGGCTTCATAGAATGAGTCTGGAAGTTTTCCTTCTATTTCTATTTTTTAAAACAGCTTCAAAAGAATAGGTGTTATTTCTTCCTTAAATGTTTGGTAGAATTACCTTGGGAATCCATCGGGCCCTGGACTCTTGTTTTTTGGGAGGTTTTTGATCACTGATTCAATTTCGTTACTGGTTATTGGTATTTACACCAAAGATACAGATGTAGTGAAAAGAAGGGGAACATGTACCCCAATGTTCCTAGCAGCAATTTCCAAAATAGTCAAACTGTGGAAGGAGCCAAGATGTCCTTCAACAGATGAATGGATAAAGATGTGGTTCAGGGGCAGCTGGGTGGCTCAGTGGGTTAAGCCGCTGCCTTCAGCTCAGGTCATGATCTCAGGGTCCTGGGATCGAGTCCCACATCGGGCTCTCTGCTCAGGGGGGAGCCTGCTTCCCTTCCTCTCTCTCTGCCTACCTCTCTGCCTACTTGTGATCTGTCAGATAAATAAATTTAAAAAATCTTAAAAAAAAAGATGTGATTCATATATACAATGGGATATTACTCATCCATTAGAAAGGATGAATACCCGCCATTTGCATCGACATGGATGTAACTGGAGGAGCTTATACTCAGTGAAATAAGTCAAGCTGAGAAAGACAATTACATGATTTGACTTATATGTGGAACATAAGGAATAGCATGGAGGACATTAGGAGAAGGTAGGGAAAAATGAAAGGGGTGAAATCAGAGAGGGAGACAAACTGTGAGAGACTATGGACTCTGGGAAACAAACCGAGAGTTTCAGAGGGGAGGTGGGTGGGGGGAATGGGTTAGCCTGGTGATGGGTATTAGGAGGGCATGTATTACATGGAGCACTGGGTGTTATATACAAACAATGAATCATGGAACACTACACCAAAAACTAATGAAGTACCGTATGGTGACTAACATAACATAATAAAAACCAAAAAATTAAAAAAAATAAATAAATAAGAATATTCACTTAAAAACTATTAGGACTAATAAATGAGTTAATATGCAAAACTCATTTTTTAAACATCTGCAAGGAACTATCCAAAAATATAATTAAGAAAATTCCATTTACAATATCAAAAAGAATAAAATAAGTAAGAATAAGTATACACTAAAAACCACAAAATACTGGTGAAAAAATTAAAAACCTAAACAAATGCTAAAACTTTCTATGTTCATGGGTCAGAATACTTACTACTGTTAAGATGGCAATACTTCCGGTTGGGAGAGGGTGGTGGGGTTACATTATATGTTTAAATAAAGCTTAAATAAAAAAATTAAAAAATTTTAAAAAAAGATGGCAATACTTCCTAAAATGAAATACAGATTCAATGTAATCCCTATCAGAATCCTTTTTTTAAAAGATTTTATTTATTTGACAGACAGAGATCACAAGTAGGCAAGAGAGGCAGGCATAGAGAGAGGGAGGAAGCAGGCTCCCGGCTGAGCAGAGAGCCCGATGCGGGGCTCGATCCCAGGGCCCTGAGATGGTGACCTGAGCCGAATGCAGAGGCTTTAACCCCCTGAGCCACCCAGGTGCCCCTCCCTATCAGAATCTTAATAAGAATCCCTATGCTGATTTCTCTGTAGAAATCTACATGGTGATTCTAAAATTCATATGGAATTTCCAGGGACCCAGAAAAGCCAAAACAATCTTGAAGAGCAACAAAGTAGGATGACTCACGTTCAAAACTTACATAGTGACTCCTCTGGTGGATCTAGGTAAAGTAAATTTAAAACCTTCTGCTATAAACATCAGGGTGCTGTGCTAAGTAAAATAAGTCAGTCAGAGAAAGATAAATACCATATGATCTCATTCATATGTGGACTTTGAGAAAGAAAACACATTAACATGGCAGGGGGTGGGGGGGGAGAGGTAAACAAACCATAAGACTCTCAAAGATAGAGATCATACTGAGGGCTCCTGGAGGGAGGTGGGTGGGGGGTGGGTTAGATGAGTGATGGGTATTAAAAGTCCTTGTGATAAGGACTGGGTGTTGCATGTAAGTGATGAATCACTGAATGGTACTCCAGAAACCAATATTGCACTGTATGATAACTAAAATATAAATAAAGAAAAAAAGAGTTAAAAAAAACACCTCTGGAAAGAATTCACCATTCTACATGCTATTAAGAATTTGTCACTTGTAATTCATGGGAAGAGATCAAATACCAACATTAACAGGAGTCTGGAAGAAGTTGAATCCAACCTTCATGGATGACTTTAAGAGAAGTAACTGCAGATGTGGTTGTAATAGCAAGAGAACTAGATGTAGAAGTGAAGCCTGAAGATGGAACTGGATTGCTATAATGTCATGATAAAACTTGAACAGGTAAGGAGCTGCCTCATAGGTGAGCAAAGAAAGTGGTTTTTTGAGGTGGAATCTACGCCTGGTGAAGATGGTGTGACGATTACTGAAATGACAACGAAAGATTTAGAATATAAACTAATTTGATAAAGTAGGAGCAGGGTTTGAGAGGACTGACATTACTCCAATTTTGAAAGCAGTCTACTATGGGTAAAATGTTATCAAACAGCATTGCATGCTACACAGAAATCATTTGTGAAAAGAAGGGTCAATCGATACCACAAACTTCACTATTGTCTTATTTTAAGAAATTGCCACAGACATCTTAATCTTCAGCAACTACCACCCCGATAAGTCAGCCAACATCATGGCAAAATCCTCCACCAGCAAAAAATTACAACTCATTGAAAATTCAGATGATGGTTGGCATCTATTAGCAATAAAGTATTTTTTAATTAAGGCATATACATTTTTTAAACTATAATGCTATTGCACACTTAAAAGACTACAGTATAGTGTAAATATTTTTATATGTACCAGGAAACAAAAAAACACCTAATTTGACTCCCTTTATTAAAGTGTTCACATTATTGCGGTGGTCTGGAACCAAACCCGCAATACCTATATGGTATACCTGTAATAAAACAAAACAAAACAGAAGGTAAGTGTTGGTGAAGATGTGGAGAAACTAGAACCCTTATAAATGTCTTATGGAAATGTAAAATAGTGTAGACAGTCTGGAAAACAGTTTGCTGGTTCCTCAATAAGTTAAAATTACCATATGACCTAATAATTCCATTCCTAAGTATATATCTGAAAGAAGTGAAAACAGATGCTTAAATAAATAAAAATTTACATACAAATATTTATCACAGCACTACTCACAATAGTCAGAAAGTGAAAAAAACCAGATATCTAGGAATAAATAAATAGATAATCAAAATGTGGGTATTGATGGAATACTATGCAGCCATCAAAAGAAATGAAATCTTGCCATTTGCGACGATGTGGATGGAACTAGAGGGTATTATGCTTAGCGAAATAAGTCAATCGGAGAAAGACAACTATCATATGATCTCCCTGATATGAGGAAGTGGAGATGCAACATGGGGGGGTTGGGGGCTAGGAAAAGAATAAATGAAACAAGATGGGATCGGGAGGGAGACAAACCATAAGGGACTCTTAATCTCGCAGAACAAACTGAGGGTTGCTGGGGGGAGGGGGATCGGGAGAGTGGGGTTATGGACATTGGGAGGGGTGTGTACTGTGGTGAGTGCTGTGAAGTGTGTAAACCTGGCAATTCACAAACCTGTACCCGTGGGGCTAATAATACATTATATGTTAATAAAAAAAAATTAGAAAAAACAAAATGTGGGTATTATCCATACAATGGAATATTAGCTTTTTTTTTTTCAAATTTGAGCTAATTTAATATTGTGTTATTCCTGAAGTAATGGTCAAAGAATAATGATGGGTAATCTGGATACTTGTATTGTCTCCTAAGAAAACTTTTTTTTTTGTAATTTTATTTTTTTTAAGTGTTCCAAGATTCACTGTTTATGCACCACACCCAGTGCTCCATGCAGTACGTGCCCTCCTTAATACCCACCACCAGGCTCACCCAACCCCCCACCCCTCCAAAACCCCCCGTTTGTTTCTCAGAATCCAGTCTCTCATGGTTCGTCTCCCTCTCTGATTCCCCTCGACTCCCTTATCATTAGCTCTTTAAGACCTAATGAATGAAGTGCTGACACATGCTACATGGAAGAACTTTGAAAACATACTATGTGAAAGAAGCCAGTCACAAAAGAGTACATATTATATGAATCCATTCATATGAAAGTTTCAGAATAGGTCAAACTGTAGAAACAGAAAGTAGATTCATTAGTGACTGCTTAAGATCTGAAGAAGCGGAAGGCAGGGGTAGGAGAGTAATAGCTAAAAGGTACAAGGTTTCTTTGGTGGTGATTAAAAAGGTTGAAAATTGTAGTGACAGTTGCACAACTCTATGAAAATACTAAAACCACTGAATTGTTTACTGAAAATGGATGAACTGCATGATATGTGAATTATCTCAATAAAGCTCTTTATAAGAACAAAAAAAATCTTACTTCATGTTATAATTGCAATAATAAAGACCATATTTATATAGATAAGGACAAGAATAATGTGTAAAAATGGATATATTAAAGTTGTATGTCTGGGGAGTATTTTTTCTTTTATTATTAAAATGTTTGTATGATATGTTTAAATGAAGGTTTCAAAAATTATGATACAGAAATGTTTGTAACTCACCTTTATAAATAAGAGGTTTATCTTTATCTTCTGTCTTTTCCCTACTGGCCAATTCAAGAAAATCTTCAATCAAGTCCAGAGATATGAGAGACTGGCTGAAAACAAGGCTAAAAAAATAGATTAGTGTTCATGGATTAGAAGGGTCACATAGTAAAGATATCACTTCTTCCCAAATTGACTTACAAATTCAACACAATTCTAATCAAAACCACAGTAGGAATTTTGAGAAATTAACTTCTATAAAGTTTATATGAGAATGCTGAGTAGCCAAAACAACTTTGAAAGAGAAAAAGGTGGAGGCCTAACTCTACATGATTTCAACACTTAAAAAGCTAGAGTAATCAGAATGGTATAGTACTGATTAAAGGACAAACAAAAATTGATGGAAGAGAATATAGAGGCCAGATATAGAGCCACACAAAACAGCTAAATGGTTTTTCACAAAGTGGCAAAGGCAATTCAGTGGGAAAAGGATCTTTTCAACAATGGTCTTGGCAGTCTTGGCAAAATTCAACATCCATATGCAAAAAATAAAAATGAACTTTGGCCTAAACCTCCCACTTTATAGAAAAAGTAATTCAAAATGGAGCATAAATCTAATTTTAAAATGTAAAACTGTAGGATGTTTATAAAAACTCAAGGAAGTGGGGCACCTGGGTGGCTCAGTGGGTTAAAGCCTCTGCCTTCAGCTCAGGTCATGATCCCAGGGTCCTGGGATCGAGCCCCACATCGAGAGGTTCCTCCTCTCTCTCTGCCTACTTGTGATCTCTGTCTGCCAAATAAATAAATAAAATCTTTAAAAAAAAACTCAAGGAAGAAAATACTCATAACTTGGGGTTAGACAATTCTTAGACATAACACCAAAAGTATAATCTATGGGGAAAAATTGATAAAGTTGATTTCATCAAAATTAAAAACTTTTAGTGTACAAAAAGAAACTATTTAGGGAATATAAGAAAAAAAGTGTTAACTATTAAAAGTATTTCAGGGGCGCCTGGGTGGCTCAGGTGGTTGAGCAGCTGCCTTCGGCTCGGGTCATGATCCCAGCGTCCTGGGATCGAGTCCCACATCGGGCTCCTTGCTTAGCAGGGAGCCTGCTTCTCCCTCTGCCTCTGCCTGCCATTCTCTCTGCCTGTGCTCACTCTCTCTGTCAAATAAATAAATAAAATCTTAAAAAAAAAAAAGATGGGCAACAGTCCCATTTAAAAAAAAAAGTATTTCAGTAATTTTAGGCTTGTAAACATTCTAAAATACTTTGTTGTTTCATTTCAAATATGTCTGCAGATTCCTAATTCTCCATCCCAGTAGAACTCCTGTTTTGAGCCATGAGAACTATTTGTTCACATTAAGTCTTATGTGGTATTAAAATGTAATAAATAATTTCAGGTGCACAATATAGTGCTTCAGCACTTATATACAACAGATATATATACACAGAATATAAATAAACAAACAAATAATAAAAGGGCGCCTGGGTGGCTCAGTTGGTCAAGTATCTGACTCTGTTTTTGGCTCTGGTCATGATCTCAGAGTTGTAAGATCGAGCCCCAGGACAGGCTCCACACTCAGCTGGGAGTCTACTTGAGATTCTCTCCCTTTCCCTCTGACCTACCTCCCACCCACCCCCCACTCACACTCTCTCAAATAAAAAAAAAAATATTTTTAAACAAACAAACAAAGCAGGGTGCTTCAGGCCTTGGGGGAAGAAGAAGGTAAAAGTGTCACTGGCCCCTCAGCCTCTGCTCTAGTCTTCTCTTTCCACCAACTTTCATGGGCTCTGAAAAGCAGTGTGAAAACCACTGCTCTCATCTATCCCATTGGTGAGAAGTGGACATAATTATACACAAGAAATGAAAAAATCTAGAAAGAGAATAAAGGATAAAGGAGGGCTTATTCTCTCCCTTATATATGCAAAAAAGTAGGTCAGTATACAAGGAACTAGACACCTGTCCAAGCATATTGTTTGGTTTTATTTGATTCTGAAAGCTGTACTATAGGAGAGAGATGCTTTTATGACTCCAGAAGATTCTTCAACATTCATTGCTTGAAGTCTTCAGATTTAGTAGAACTAAAAAGAATTCAAGTTATGAAACAGCTATTGTGGAGTTTATACCATGTGCACTGGCCATTTTATATGACTTCCTAAACTCTGCACTATGCAGTTCTACTGTCTCCCAGTTGGTACTCCTAGAATATTGGTAAGGAAATTATGTATTCCTAGTACTCAGTATAAATGACCAACAGTCTTGATCCCTCAATAGATTATTTTTCCTAGAATCAAACACTTTGTTAAATCAATTCTTTCTGAGCTACAAATTAAGTTTTCAGCAGTTCCTATAACTGGGAAACTTAAATTCTTAGAAATACTAACTATTTATTTAATTGGGATAATCTAGAATTTGGGGTACTATTCTGGAAAAAGGTTGACTTGAGTCTGCATTAAAGCTGGTTCTGGGAACCACTGAACTCAGAAAAATCCCACTATTAGAACTAGAATTAGAACTAGAAAAATAACACTAAAGGTGTTATTAGGACTAAGTGGCTACGTACTATTGGCTATCTCTTAATTTTTTCTAGTTGCAGATAAGATGAACAACTACTGCCCTAACTGGTAATAATTTTCATCCTTGTCTAAACTATTTTGGCTTTATGTATTTTATTAATGACCCATATAAAATATAGAAGCAATACAAATCAAATTCATACATATCAAAAAAACTAGAAATTAAAATTCAACCAAAATTTAATGCTTAAATGACATAAAATCAGTGAAAAGGGCTGGGCTTAATCCAGGAGTGTACTGGAATTAGCTGTAACTTGCTTTAAACAGGAAAGTGATTGGTAGCCTTTCTTCCCACTACTGTTGGTAGCATAAGATTGGCCACAGTTGAGAGTAGTTTATCGTGGTTATCAGCAAATGTCACAAATTAGGGCTTAACGTGCTTCTTTGCTTTCTCTGTTATCATTTTTTGAAGTCAGTTGTCAAACATTTATCAACACACCACTGGCTAAAAATCACTAAAATTCATTTATCTCTTGCCTCATGAAATATCAAGTTTTCACTTGGGTCGAAAGATCAACTGCACAAATAGAGAATACATGAATCTGATTTGATACCAGTTCTTCTTTTAAAAAAATGAGTCTCAGTTGACCATAAGTTTAATATTAACCAACAGTGTTATTTAGATGTTAGAAAACCTCTCTATTGGATTGCATGGATGGGAGTATAGAGTCCAGAATAAACAAGAACCAGTTTCACTACAATTCTGTGTTAATAAAAACTCAGCTGAAGTATTTTGTTTACTATGACCATATTTTGAGATGGGTGCTAAAAAACTGAAGTATGTTCAAGACCATATGGTCAGGACTGAAACTGCCATACAAAGAATAGATCAATGAACTCAGAAGAAAAAGCTAAAAGTGACAAGAGAGATGAACCCACTATTTTTTGAAGAAGAGACAATTGAAACAGTAGTACTGATGTCTGCAACCCACACTGAAAGGCATCAGGAAAATAAGATGAATAGATAAACAGATATATAATAAAGAAAGTATAATAAAATACAGAATATAGTATAGATTCTAGGTGACAGGTATATGAATATTCACTGCAAAATTCTTTCTGCTTTTTTTAATGCTTGAAAATTTCCATAAGGAAATGTTGGACAAATAAAAAATAGTGGTAACCACAGTTATCAAAATGCCATAGTTTTATAGTCCTAACAGTGATAATGTCTTTCAGTTGGGACTTATAGCTTAAAAAAAACCACTATGAGTCTAAAAAGAGGCAGTAGATATGTTTAATTTTAAACCATAAGGAAAACAGCTAAGGGATAAAGTACAAACTAAAGGACACAATTTCTAAAAATTTTAAGTATTCAACTATAGGTAGTCTTCTGAAATAGCAAATGTTCTATCATGGGAGAGGTTAGGAGAAGATCTATGATAAACATGGTAGAGGAGATTCTTGCACTGGTTAGGAAATTTAAAAAAAACACCAAAATCCCTTTCACACTCTTCAAATTTTTGTACGATACGCAAATAAAAATTTTGAACTACCTACATTGATGGCAGAAAAAAAGCATGAACATGTCACAGCATATAATCTCTCTGAACTTTTAAGAACTCTGAATTCAAATACCCATTTTCTACTTGCATCTCTCATGGTTATTTAATAGGCCTCTCAAACTTAACATGGCCAGAGCAGAATTCTTTACTACCTCTAATAAACTTAGTTCTTTGCTACTATTTTCCCTTCTAGCAAATAACACCATGATCCACCAGCCACTGAGTCTGGAACCCTGGGAGTCATCTTTGACTACTCTCACATTCTTACTGCCCTGCATTAATGCACCAAATCCTATTGTTTCTGTTCCAAAACATATCCTTTACCTCCAATACTACTACTCCTTGCCAGGCCAACATCATCCCTTATCTGAACCACTTGTTTCTGTATAAAAAAAAAAAAGTGGCAATATACAGCAAAAGTAAATTTTAGTGAGTACATAGAAAGTGCAAGGTATAGTGGTTAATAAACTCACTATCCAGTGAAAAGACATATAAATATGTATATCAGAATGTGTTAAGAGTAGAGGTATATTAAAAGATGATACAGAAATATGAGTCATGGATCTACCTCTTCCTAAGAAAGTTAAAGGAACTAAGTTTGAAACTTTTTAAAATAAAAGGTTTATTTTAAGCCTTATATTAAATTGTTATTAAAAGAATCACAGATACATGTTAAAAATATTTTACGAACATATGTTGGGATGTTGTAACAAACTAAAAAGTCTGGTTCAAAATTGTTTTTATAATTTTTTATTTTTTTATTAACATATAATGTATTATTGGCCCCAGGGGTACAGGTCTGTGAATTGCCAGGTTTACACACTTCACAGCACTCACCATAGCACATACCTTCCCCAATGTCCATAACCCAACCACCCTCTCCCTCCCCTCCTCCCCCCAGCAACCCTCAGTTTGTTTTGTGAAATTAAGAGTCTCATATGGTTTGTCTTGGTTCAAAATTTTAAATGTTTTTGAACTGTAATTTGAAGGATGAGGCCAAGAACAAAAACAAAGGAGAAAGGACAGAGAATAATTGAAGAGGTGAAATAAAGTCTGAGAGGTACCCACTAGATTTGGGGGTTAAAAGGTCACTAAGTGACTTTAGGGAGAAAAAAATCTCAATAAAGCAGTAACCACACTACATGGATTGAAAAATAATTTTTAAAGATGGTGAAATATAGATATCCACTAGAGACCTGGCTCAAAGAAAAAAGTTCATGGTGCAACAGCCAGAAAGGGAAAATAGCACTGAAGAAACCACCAGAATATGTACTCAGAACTAGTGGCTTAGAAGGAAGACAGCTGTCTATCACTACACTACTAAAGAAATTACATGTTCAGAAAGGAAGAAAACAAAACAGATTTCTTCCAATAAATTGTTTAAACAACAAAAAGGTTATAAAAAGGTTCATTTATATAATAAGGAGAGAAACTTACACTTTATCCCCAATTTCCTCTGCCATTCGAAGAATTTCAAAGAGAAGTACCATTTTTCCAGAATGTTCTAAAACCTCAGCATCAGCATCTGTAACAAAATCTTTGTACCAGTCTGGAGCTGGGCTGCTTGGATTAGAAGAGGAAGTAGCTTTACCTAAATAAAATAAATGAAACATAAATAAGTAGGTAAATAAGGAAAGAAACTCAAAGATCCAGAGAGGATTAAGAAAGAGACCTAGAGAAATGGGGAGGGGTAAGGGGAGGGAAGAGAAAGGAGGAGGAGAGAAGGGGGAAGAGGGAAAAAAGGGATGAGGGGGAAGGAGGGCACCCTCTTGCAAAAAGAGAAAAGAAGACCACCCCAGGAAAGAGAGCTTTACTGTACAGAAAAGACACAAGGTGGGGAGTGGAGTAGAGGAGTCAAACCGAACTCTAGAAGAGGGAAAGAAAGACAGGGAGTGGGACACACACAAACAGGCATATATGAATGCAAAGGAAGAAAAACATGGGGGGGAGGGAGGCAGGCACAACAAGTAAGAATAAGCAAGAGAAAGACCCCAAGAAAGTACAACTATGAGAAACAATGCCTGGGAGCAGGGAATTCAAAAAACAGAGACCCTAAGAGACCCCCCCCATCCTGCCGAGAGAGTATAACTCCCAACACAAACCCCAAGAGACAGAGATTTGGAGAGAAAAAGATCTAAAGAACCAGAGAGAGACATACAGAGGCAGGGAGAAGAGGGAGGGAAGAGAAATAGAATGACTCAGAGATCAAGAGAGAAAAGATCTTAGGGGCAGGAAATATTTCACAGTCCTAACAGAAGTCTGGAAAACAAAAACGGATTCATCCTAGAATGACCATATTGTGTTAATTCATTTTGTTATTTTCCCCATAAACTTTAATTATAAAAGATATAAGAAAGTAATACAAAATAATCTATTTAATATCTAAACATAAACAGTTCAATTCAAAATTAGGAACATAAGGTTTACCTGTTTTTGTACCTTCCCTCAATTGCTTTTTAATGCAAAGTATTTTAAATTTTTACATATTTTTGTTATACATATTTTACATATTCACAGAAGTATACAGAATATGGTGAACAGCCATGTTCCCACATCCTATCTTCACTAAATTTTACCACTTGCTAAATATGCTTCTGATGCAGCTGACACCTAATATGTGACCATACCAAATCTCATTCTCTTCTTTCCCTTGTGTTTTTCTGAGAAGTACCTAAAATCTAAATTCTAATACCCTCTAGGTTTAGAGGGTATTAAGCTATGTGAAATAAGTCATCCTAAGAAAAATAAATACCATATGATTCCACTCATAAATTGAATTTTTAAAAATGAGTAAACAAACAGAAAGCAGGATCAGACCTATAAATAAAGAGAAAAAATTGATGGTTGCCATAGGGGAGGAAGTAGGGGTTTGGGCAAAATGGGTGAAGGGGAGAGGGAGATGCAGGCCTCCAGTTACAGAATGAGTAAGTCAAGGGAATCTAAAAACAGTACAAAGCAAAACAAATGAATAAACAAATAAAAAGCATAATCAGACCTATAAATACAGAGAACAAACTAAGTCACTGAATAAAAGGCACATGATACTGTCAATAAAAGTAAATTAAATTGTAATAGCAATTTTTTTTTAAAGATTTTATTTATTCATTTGACAGAGAGATCACAAGTAGGCAGAGAGACAGGGAGGGAAGCAGGCTCCCTGATGAGCAGGGAGCCCTATGCGGGACTCAATCCCAGGACCCCGAGATCATGACCTGAGCCGAAGGCAGCGGCTTAACCCACTGAGCCACCCAGGCGCCCCTGTAATAGCAATTTAACAGGAGAGCTGGCAGCTACACTTGTGATGAATATGGCGTAATGCATAAACTTGTCAAATAACCAGGTTGTACACCTGTAACTAATGTAATGTTGAGTGTCAATTATACTAAAAAATGTAAAAGAACAAAATAAAATTTATATCAAAATAAATAAAATCCTAAATTCTGTATTTACTATTTCTGTGTATGTTTTTATATTTTTACTACACATGTATCACTAAACTGTACATTACCTTTCATGTTTTCAAACTATATGTAAACAGGACATACTGGTTGTATCTTTCTATGACTTTTCACTAAATGTAGTTTTTCATTTTTTACTCAAAGTGAGACTTATTCAATCACTCTAACTGCTTTGTAGAATTCTACTGCATGAATATTCCATCATTTATTAGCTCTCCTCATACACATTATAAGCATCTCCTCAGTAGTCTCAAAAATACTTAAATTATTTCTAATTTCTGGCTACTATCAAATGAACAATTTCGTTATATTTTTCTAGAATACTGTCTACTTCATCTAAGTTTTAAATTCTCTGGCATAAACTTACACTTCTGATTTTTAAAATTACCACTTTAAACATAATATAGTCTTTATCAAATATTTCTATCATCATCGAAAGCCCTTAAGAATCTAATTATGCTGTGTGTTTTGTGTGTTAACTTTTGCCAGGCTGACTGCTTATTTTGTTGCTAACTTTTTCTAAATTAATTGTTCCCTCAGATATTCTATCATTTTTTTAAAAGATTTTATTTATTTATTTGACAGAGAAAGACACAGCAAGAGAGGGAACATAAGCAAAGGGAATGGGAGAGGGAGAAGTAGGCTTCCGGCTGAGCATGGAGCCCGATGCAGGGCTCGATCTCAGGATACTGGGATCATGACCTGAGCAGAAGGCAGGCGCTTAACAACTGAGTCACCAAGGCGTGCCCCATTCTACCATTTTTATTTTCATTTCACTTTCAGTATAGCTGTAATATGTGAGAATCCTGGGTAGAGATCATACATCTCCACACTTACTCTGCATCTGTTTCTGCCGGGTGCTCTAGGGGATCAACAACACAGGATTACTTTTGAGGTATTACAGCTTGAGATTTTTATTATTTATTTTTTAAAGATTTATTTATTTATTTCAGAGAGAGAGAGAGAGAAAGAGCCTGTGAGCATGGGGGAGAGGGGCAAAGGAAGAGAAGAAAGAGAATCTCCAGCAGACTCCCTGCTGAGGGAAGAGCCTGACAAGGGGCTTAATTCCACAACCCTGAGATCATGACCTGAGATGAAATCAAGAGTTGGTCCCAAGTTCAATTGACTGAGCCACCCTGGCATTCCATCAGCTTGAGATTTTTAGGCCAAGTAACGTAAATTCAAATCATAACCTATGCTGGCCCCTGATTATGAATCCAAGAAAACTATTTTTCTTAACCTGGAGACCAGGGTGAAACAAATAACCTTCCTTGAAATCTCCCTCGATTCCTAGGCAATCTTTTTGCTATCCTGTTCGTCAATGGACTACATACCCTTTGAAGAGATTCAGCTTTAATCTGGGTTCAAAGAACTATCCACCTTATACAGGGCTCAAGGCCTTGTATCATATTCCTGGGTAGGTGAAAACCAAAACTGCTAGTCTCAAGACTAGCATATCTCTAAGGCTTCCACAACACACCTTCCTGAAATTACTGTTTAAATTATCAGTTCCTGGGGCGCCTGGGTGCCTCAGTGGGTTGAGCCTCTGTCTTTGGCTCAGGTCATGGTCTGAGGGTCCTGGGATCGAGCCCTGCATCGGGGTCGCTGTTCATCTGTATCGCTCCAATTTTAGTATATGTGCTGCTGAAGCAAGTACCGGGCTCTCTGTTCAGCAGGGAGCCTGCTTCTCCTTCTCTCTCTGCCTGCCTCTCTGCCTACTTGTGATCTCTGTCAAATAAATAAAATCTTTTAAAAAAAGATTATTTTTTAAAAAAATTTAAAAATTTAAAAAGAATTATCAGTTCCTTCTTTGTGTCTGGGTCCTGGTGATTTCCACTACTTATTATGTATTGATGTTCAAACCACAATGAACTACTGCTTAAACATGTCACATATTTGCAAGAACCCATTAGCTTTCCTTGAGTGTCTTATATTATTTTCTCCCCTTCGTTGCCTGGAAAACTTCTTTTTATGCTTCACTATCCTTCAGGAATCAACTGAAATTTCATCTTAGAAAGCCTCCTTTGCAAGGCTGGCTCTATGCTGTTGTCTGGGCACTTGAACTGTACACATCTCCTTGTACTAATATAAAACTTTCTCTGATAAGAATGGCTCATCGTTCCTAGATTGTTTGTACAATGTGGTTTGTTCTGAACAAACCTGTTTTCTTTCTGGGAGTCTGAGATTTGGTAAGAGCCAGGCAGATAGTGTGTTTATAACACATAAAAAACTTAGGTACTTGGTCTCTAATGAGCTTCCTTGGTAGATGACACTTTATATATGCTATCATAACATTTCTGGAGAAATCAGTACATCTTGGGTGATTCCATTGGAAGAAGACTCTTAGAAGGTTATGCCTGGTTTCCTCTGGACTCTACCCCATCTGCTTTTTCCCTTTGCCGATTCTGCTTTGTACCCTCCCTTTCATTGTAATAAATCTTAGACCCGAATATGACTATATGCTAAGTCTTGTGAATCACTGAACGTGAGGGTGGTCTTGGGTGCCACTGACAAAGAGCTTATCAAGCCAATGTCAAACTAAACTCCTTTCTACAACTGGCAAAAAACAAATGCCTTTA
>ML097235.1:57752-71219 GCA_003697995.1 Taxidea taxus jeffersonii | reverse complement strand
GTCAAACTAAACTCCTTTCTACAACTGGCAAAAAACAAATGCCTTTAGGGAATACCCAAATATATATACCCAAATATACTAAAGGTAATTTAACTAAAGTGAAAATGTTAGCAATAAAAAAATGCTAGCACAAAGTTAGTAAAAATAATAATTTCTGTGCAAAAGATTCCATTCTAATTTTGATCCTATTGGATATAATCAAATTACTTTACAGTAATGTCTAAAAAAATAAAAACTGATACAGGAAAATAAGGGCTACTCCAGTTAATAAGTACCCTGAATATGTAATTAGAACTTACAAACAGGTATTTCACGTTGAATACTCTTATTTCAATATCCACATGAATTAACTGTTATTTCCGTTATAACTTTGATCTTATATATATGACAAGAAATAGTACATTAATTAATCAAAGCCACTCCATAATATCCACTCTGGCTATCACAAAATGCTTTCAAGGTTAAGGCACTAAAGAAATACAAACAAATAAAAAGCAACAAATTTAACCCTAATTTCTTGAAGTCCATTTTTATAAATATTATTTAACTACCATATTTGCATCAAGATACATTGAAGTTTTATAAAGAAAAGTAGCAATATCATTAAAGTATTATGTATCTATATAGTACTAGTACTAGAATGATAAGCTCCATGAATGCATTTTGTTGACTAATATAACCCAAGTTTCTATAGCAGTGCCTGGACCATATTAAGCACTCAAATAAATATTTGTTGAATGAATAAATGTAGTATATTAGTGCTAATATTATGGTCATACATCATGTACAAGGATTCTGTCACAAAAAGTTTATGTCCATATAATAAATTGTATACATTTTAAAGTGTAAATGCTAACCAATAAAGATTAATCTAAAAAGAGCAAAATAAACTGAATACTTTGGTTTTTAATTTAAATTCCATTAATTAACATATGCTAATATTATTAGTTTCAGAGGTAGAGTTCAGTAATTCATCAATCTTATATAATACCCAGTGCTCATTACATCATGTGCCCTCCTCCATGTCCATCACCCAGTTACCCCAACCCCACCCCCTCCCCTCTAGCAACCCTCAGTTTGTTTCCTATGAATAAAAGTCTTTTATGGTTTCTCTCCCTCTCTGATTTTGTCTTGTTTTACTTTTCCCTCCCCTTCCCCTATGATCCTCTGTTTTATTTCTTAAATTCCACATATGAGTGACAGCATATGCTAATTGTCTCTAATTGGCTTGTTTCTCTTAGCACAATACCCTCTAGTTCCAGCCACATCATTGCATATGGCAAGATTTCATTTTTTGATGGATGAGTGGTATTCTATTATGTATGTACATATATATGTATGTACATATGCATGTATTCTATATGTATACATATGTATGTGTTCTATTATGTATATGTACATACATACACATATATGCACACCACATATTCTTTATCCATTCATCTGTCCATGGACACCTGGACTCCTTCTATAGTTTGGCTATTGTGGACATTGCTGCTATAAACATTAGGGTGCAAGTGCCTCTTCGGATCACTACATTTGTATCTTTGAAGTAAATACCTAGTACCGCAATTGCTGAAAATTGAATACTTAGAAGTTTAAATATTCATTTACTCATAAAACAAACTGTCCTAATAAAATACTCAAACACAGAAATAGGAATACTGTAAGGTTACTTAAAAGACTTACTCAAGATGTTGCTTCTGTAAACATTCAGAAAGCTACTGTAAAGAGAATTAGATAGCAACTCTAAAGTAAAAATGAAATATGCAATTAAATATTTTTATACCTCAATTGTAGTCATCTACTTATTTAATATCTATTTCATATTCCAACTACAACATTTTGGCCCTTTAATCCTTCCTATTCAGGTTTTCTTATATTTCCTATCAGAAAGTAACTATGTTTTAAAAAAAGTTACACAGTGACAGCTATATATGTCCATGTACTATGATATACTCAGTTTTACTTGAAGTTAATCTAGATCTAAAAAAATAGATTTTATCACCATTTGTTCTGGAAAATATATCACCATTTGTTCTGGAAAATATTTCTAATAGACTATACATGTACATAGCTGAAGAAAATATAAAATACATCTATATATGAATGATTTCTATTTGACTGCATACACCTAAAATGAAAATGAAACAAAGACCTCACACAGGTAGTCAAAATTTGTTATTTGGAAACCACAGCCTTCCCTAACTGCTTTTAAGTTCACAATATGTAGCCATCTCTTCTCTGTTCCAATTCTTTCCAAACATTTTCACCTTATGACATAAATGAAAAACAATAATGCTTACATAATATACCAGGAGAAAACAGAAGAGGCTACTCATTTCTGGAGGTGACCCAGCTGCCTCAGACCCTACTTGTACTACTAGGAGATGAAGGGAACAAGACCTCAGCACTTTTATTTAACCTGTTTACAGCACAGAATGAGACATACTGGCTTCTCTACTCTCCCTGTTCTCCTAAAAAAGTTACAGAAAAAAAAATTTCAGCAAGAATATTTCAAGAAAAAAAGATATTTTAAGAAAAACATTCCCAGGAACACATAAATTTTAAGCTATTTATTTCCAATTCTGAGATGACTGAGGAGAAATTTAAGTGAAAAGTCAGACTGGGAGAGAAGGGAGGGAGATAACAGAAGCTTCCTATTCAACTAGAACCATTCCTTTACTATTCTTAGAAAAATACTCTTTAAATCTAATTGGAAGATTAACAATGATAATAAATTGCCTTTATGAGACAATAGCAGAGAAGAACAAAGAGGAAAATTTGGTAGTTTAATTTTTACTATCCCCCTGATTTCTAAGAGAAGTAAGCCAAAGTCTGTGATTAGGCTGCCAACTGTTTATTCCAATGAGGTAGTGAAAAGAGAAATGTCTTATATTTTTCTTATTTTTTGAAGGTTTTATTTTAATTCCAGTTAGTTAACATACAGTGCAGTATCAATTTCAGGTGTACAATATAGTGACTCAATACTTTCATACAAGAACCAGTGCTCATCATAAGTGCACTCCTCAATCCCCATCACCAATTTAAACCATTCCCCCATCCATCTCCCTTCTGGTAACTTACTATCACTTTGTTCTCTATAGTTAAGTCTATTTCTTAGTTTGCATCTCTCTTTTTATCCCTTTACTGTTACAATTTGTTTCTTAAATTCCACATATAAGTGAAATCATATGGTATTTACCATTTTTAGACTGACTTATTTTACTTAGCATAATACTCTCTAGTTCTATCCATGTTGCTCCCAAAGATTACATTCTTTTTTATGGTTGAGTAATATTCCATTGTAATTATATACTATCTCTTCTTTATCCATTTGTTTGTAGATGGACACAGGGGCTTGTTCCATCATTGGGCTATTGTTGATAATTGCTATTATACACATAGGAGGGCATATATCATTTTGAATTAGTTTTTTGTATTTTATGGGCAAATAGCAGTAGTGCAATTATGGGATCAGAGAATAGTTCTATTTTTAACTTTCTGAGGAATATTCATACTGTTTTCCAGAGGGGATGCACCAGTTTGCATTTCCACCAGCACTTCCATATCCTCACCAGCATCTGTTGTTTCTACTACTGATCATTTTAACATTCTGACAGGTGTGAGGTGATACCTCACTGTAGTTCTGATTTGCATTTTCCTGATGGTAAGTAGTCTCTGTTGGCCATCTATACGTCTTGGGAAAATGTTTATTCATATCAGCTGCACATTTTTACTTCAATTGTTCATTTTTTGGGTGTTGAGGTTTAGAGGTTCTTTATATATTCCAGATACCTACCCTTTATCAGATATGTAATTTGCAAATATTGTTTCCCATTCCAAAGGTTGCCTTTTAGTTTTATTGCTTGTTTCCTTCACTGAGCAGAAGCTGTTTATTTTGATCAAGTCCCAATAGTTTATTTTTGCTTTTTTGCTTTTACTTCCCTTGCCTCAGGAGACCTATCTAGAGAAATATCTAGAAACAACTTGCTACAGCCAATGTCAAAGATATTACTGCCTGTGTTCTAAGATTTTTCTCTTCTAAAATTTAATCCATTCTGAATTTCTATCTATGTATGGTGTAACAAAGTGGTCCCATTTCATTCTTTTGCATGTTGCTGTCCAGTTTTCCCAACAACATTTGTTGAGAAAACATTGTTTCTCCCATTAGATATTCTTTCCTGCTTTGTCAAAGACTAACTGTCCATAGAATTGTAGCTTCATTTCTTGGTTTTCAATTCTGTTCCATTAATTTATGTAATTTTGCACCACACCATAGTATTTTATAGTATACATACTATACTATATACATATAGTATACTATACAATACATACACCATATTATACCAGTATAACTTGAAGACAGAAATTGTGATGGCTCTAGCATTTGTTTCTTTTTCAAGGCTGCTTTGGGCACTTGAGACATTGGTGGTTCCATACAAATTTTAGGACTGTCTGTTCTAGCTCTGTGAAAAATGCTCTTGGTATTTTGATAGGAAGAGCATTAAATATGTAGACTGCTTTAGGTAGCATAGACATTTTGACAATGTTTGTTCCTCCAATCCATGAGCATGGAATGTCGTTCTGTTTCTTTGTGTCCTCTTCAATTTCTTTCATCAATGTTTTATACTTTTCGGAGTACACATCTTTCACCTTTTTGGTTGAGTTTATTCCTACCTATCTCATTACTTTTGGAAAAACAGTAAATGAGACTGATTCCTTAATTTTTGTTTATGCTGCTTCATTACTGGTGTATAGAAATCCGAAAGATTTCTCTACATTCATTTTGCATCCTATCACTTGACTGGATTCATGTATCAGTTCTAGGAGCTTTTTGGTGAGTCTTTTGAGTTTTCTATACAGAGTATCTTGTTATCTGCAAATAGCGAAAGTTTTACTTCTCACTTGCTAATTTGGATGTCTTTTCTTTCTTTTTGTTGTCTGATGGCTATGAGTACAACTTCCAGTACTTTATTAAATACCAGTGATGAGAATGGACATCACCATCTTGCTCCTGACCAGAGAGGAAAAACTCTCCATTTTCCCCCACAGGGAATGATATTAGCTGTGGGTTTTTCATAAATGGCCATTATGATGATGAGGTATACTCCCTCTAAACCAACATTGTTGAGGGTTTTTATCATGAATGGATGTTGTACTATGTCAAAGCTTTTTCTGCATCTACTGAAATGACTATATGGTTCTTATCCTTTCTTGTATTAATGTAGTATATCACACTGATTGATCTGTGAATGCTGAATAACCCTTGCAACCCAGCAATGCATCCCATATGATCACTGTGAATGATTTTTTAAAAATGTATTGTTGAACTTGGTTTCCTAGAATGTCATTGAGAATTTTGCATCTATGTGCATCTATAGTATTAGCCTACAGCTCTTGTTTTTAGGGTACTCTTTATCTGGTTTTGCCATCAGTGTAATGCTGTTCCTATAAAATGAATTGGGAAATTTTCCTTCCTTTTCTGTATCCTGGAAGAGTCTGAGAGGAATAGGTATTAACTCTTATGTAAATGTTTGGTAGAATTCCCCTCAGAAGCCATCTGTCCCTGGACTTCTGTTTGTTGGGTGTTTTTTGATTACTGGTTAAATTTCATTACAAGTTATCAATCTGTTCAAATTTTCTATTTGCTCCTATTTCCGTTTTGGTAGTTTATATGTTTCTAAGAATTTATCCATTTCTTCCAGTTGTCCAATTTGTTGGCATATAGTTATTCATAATACTCTCTTATAATTGTATTTCTGTGGTCTTTATTGTGATTTCTCCTCTCTTATTTGTGATTTTGTTTATTTGGATCCTTTCTCTTTTCTTTTTGGTAAGCCTGGTTAGAGGTTTATCAATTTTACTAATTCTTTTAAAGAACCAGCCTCTGGTTTCATTGATCTGTTCTACTGTTTTTTTTGTTTTTCTTTCATTTGTTTGCTTTAATCTTTATTATTTCCCTTCTTCTTTTGGCTTTAGGCTTCCTTTGTTGTTCTTTTTCTAGCTCCTTTAGATGTATGGTTAGGTTGTGTTTTTGAGATTTTTTTTGCTACTTGAGGTGGGCCTGTATTGCTATATACTTCCATCTTATGACTGCTTTTGCAGCATCCCAAAGGTTTTGGATTGTGATATTTTCATTTTCATTTGTTTCCATGTATTTATTTCTTTTTTAATTTTCTGATGAAACCATTCACTCTTAAGTAGCATGTTCTTTAACCACCATGTATCTGTAGTCTTTGCAAATTTTTTCTTGTGTTTGACTTCAAGTTTCATAGTATTGTGGTCAGAAAATATGTATGGTATACTCTCAATCTTTTTGTACTCATGGAGGCCTGATTTGTGACCTAGTATGTGATCTCTTCTGGAGAATGTTCCATGAGCACTCGAAAAGAATGTGTATTCTGCTGTGTTAGGATAAAATATTCTGAATATATCTGTTAAGTCCACCTGGCCCAATGGGCCATTCAAAGCCATTGTTTCCTTGATCATTTTCTGCTTAGATGATGTGTCCATTGATGTAAATGGGGTTTAATGTCAACACTACTACCGTATTATTATCAATGAATTCCTTTATATTTGTTATTAAATGTTTTATATATTTGGGTGCTCCCAGGTTGGGGGCATAAATATTTACAATTCTTAGATCTTCTTGTGGGATAGACCCATTTATTATGATAATAGTGTACTTTCTCATCTCCTATTACAGTCTTTGGTTAAAAACTAGTTTGTCTGATATAAGTATGGCTACTCTGACTCTTTTGACATCCATTTGCAAGATAAATGTTTCTCCATCACCTCACTTTCAATCTGAAGGTGTCTTTAGGTCTAAAATGGGTCTCTTGTAGGCAGTATATAGATGGGTCTTTTTTTTGTATCCACTCTGACATCTTATGTCTTTTGACTGGAGCATTTAGCCCATTTACATTCAGAATGATTATTGATAGATATGTATTTAGTGCCATTGTATTACTTGTTTTGTCACTGTTTCTGAATATTTTCTCTGTTCCTTTCTGGACTTTGTCACTTTTGGTCTTTCTTTCCCACTCAAAGAGTTCCATTTGATATTTTTTGCAGGGTTTGTTTAGTGGTCATGAACTCCTTTAGTTTCTTTTTGTCTGGGAAACTCTATCTCTCCTTCTATTTATTCTGAATCAGCCTTGCTGGATTAAGTATTCTTGGTTGCATATTTTCCCCTTTCAGCACTTTGAATGTATCATGCCACTCTTCTGGCTTGCTGAATTTCTGTTGAGAAATCTCCAGCTAGCCTTATGGGTTTTCCTTTGTAAGTTAAGGACTTCTTTTCTCCTGCTGTTTTTAAGATATTTTTCTTTATCACTATATTTTACAAATTTAATTAGAATATGTCTTGGTATTGGCCTGCTTTGGTTGATTTTGATGGGAGTTTTCTGTGCTTCCTGGATCTGGATGTGTGTTTCCCTCCCCAGAGTAAGAAAGTTCTCAACTATTATTCTTCCAAGTATACTTTCTGCCCCCTACTCTCTTGACAAGAGAAATGTTTACGAAGGAATCACCACATTAGTTCAGGTACACGCCTAAAATCAGCCAAGCTTGTTTGAACCCAGGGTCATTCATCAAGCTGGCCTCCATATCTCTCTTTTCACAGTCAACTGCCTTGCTATATGACTCTCAAATGACAAATATTTAGACCTACTTATACTTCTCTGTCTTTAGATAATTTGTATTTAAAACATTCAGACATTTGGTCCCAACTTTGGAGTTCCTACACACCTAGTCAGGCTGCACCAATAATATATGGAGCCTCAACACTAATCCTTAAAATGTAGATATGGGTCAAAACACTTTCAGCCGATAAAAAATTCAGACTTTCAATTGTGTGTACACTCATGCACAAGAAAAGGAAAGAAAGGGAAAACAAAAGAGGTGACAGAGGAGAACACAGGCAAAAATCTCCCTCACCTCTGCCATAGCAAATTCTTACTAGACAAGTCACCAAAGGCAAGAGAAACAAAAGCAAAAATGAACTACTGGGACTTTGTCAATATAAAAAGCTTCTGGGCACCCAGGTGGCTCAGTCTAAGTGTCTGCCATCAGCTCAGGTCATGATCCCAGGATCCTGGATTGAGCCCTGCATCAGGCTCCCTGCTTGGTAGGAAACCAGCTTCTCCCTCTCCCACACCCCCCTGCTTGTGTTCCCTTTCTCGCTGTCAAATAAATAAATAAAATCTTTAAAATATTTAAAAAAATATAAAAAGCTTCTGCATGGTGAATGAAAATAATCAACGAAACTATAAAGCAGCCAATGGAATGGGAGAAGATATTTGCAAACTACATATATGATAAAGGGTTAGTAGGTGAAATCTACAAAGAACTTACCAAGCTCAACACCCAAAATACAAATAATCTAGTTAATAAATGGGCAGAAGGTATGAACAGACACTTTTCAAAAAAAGACATACAGATGGATAACAGACGCATAACAGATAACAGAAAAAATGCTTAACATCACTAGCCATCAGGGAAATACAAATCAAAACCATGATGAGACACTATCTCACACTTGTCAGGATGGCTAAGATTAACAAAAGAAGAAACAACAGGTGTTGGTGAGGATACAGAGAAAGGGGAACCCTCTTGCACTGTTGGTGGGAACACAAATTGCTGCAGCCACTCTGAAGAACAGTACAGAGGTTCCTCAAAATGTTAAAAATAGAACTACCCTATGATCCAGTAATTGCACTAACAGGTATTTACCCAAAAGATAAAAAATACAGATTTGAAGGGATACATGCTCCCTGATGCTTATAGTAGCACTATCAACAATAGCCAAACTAGGGGGAAAGCCCAGATGTCCATCAACATAAGAATGGATAAAGAAGATGTGGTATCACCTTTTATACAATGGAATATTACTCAGCCATAAAACAGAGTAAAATTTTGACATTTGCAAGGACATGGATGGAGCTAGAATGTATTATGCTAAGTGAAATAAGCTAGTCAAAAGAAAAATACCATATGACATATGATCTCACTCATATGTGGAGTTTAAGAAAGAAAACATAAACATATGGGAAGGGAGAAAAGAAAAAAGGAGAGGGGGAAACAAGCCATAAGAGACTCGTTTTTAAAATGTTTTAATTTAAATTCAATTTAAGGGCGCCTGGGTGGCTCAGTGGGTTAAAGCCTCTGCCTTTGGCTCAGGTCATGATCCCAGGTCCTGAGATCGAGCCCTACATTGGGCTCTCTGCTCAGCAGGGAGCCTGCTTCCTCCTCTCTCTCTTTCTGCTTCTCTGCCTACTTGTGATCTCTGTCTGTCAAATAAATAAATAAAATCTTTAAAAAATAAAAATAAATAAATAAATTCAATTTAGTTAGCATATAGTTATTATTAGTTTCAGGGGTATAATTTAGTGATTCATCAGTTGCATGTAATACCAAGTACTCATTACATCAAGTGCCCTCCTCTTTAATGCCTATCCAACCCCATCCAACAACCCTCTAACCGTAAGAGAGTCTTAAGGACAGAGAACAAAGTGAGGGTTGATGGAAGGAGATGGGTGGGGAATGGGCTAGAAGAGTGATGGGTATTGAGGAGGGCATGTATTCTGATGAGCACTGGGTGTTGTATGTAAGTGATGAATCATTAAATTCTACTCAAGAACCTACTACTGCACTGTATGTTAACCACCTAAAATTTAAATTAAAAAATAAAAATTTAAAAAGAGGTGATAAACTTTATGAAAAAGGGAAACCTTAAAAGTATGCAACAATTGTAGATTATGAAGCATTACAAAGGAAAGGGCTAAAATATTAACATTAATTTCATTGTGTGAAGTTAATTACAATGATGCTCTATTACATGAAATGTTTCCAGTTATTTATATGTAGTTAATTGAAAACACCATTGTGGCTCTGAAATTGGGTGTATCTAGGTCTAAATCCCACTTCTACCAATCATTTATAAACAATAAAGATACCAATAATATTCTAAGTACCAATAGTATTGTAAGTCTGCTTAAGAATTAAGTCAGCTAACACATGGAATGAAAATACAGCATTTAGTTTATATATGTAAATAAACATTAGATTCTTTCTTCTCTTTCTCTTAAATATCAGAGCGCAATGGCGTGCTTGTAATTAAACATTCACCAGATATTTGTTATTATGTGATCTGATTATCCTAGATGCTTACCAAAAGCATTTAGGAAAGATATTCCCTTGAGTGAAATAATAAGGATAAATTAATAACAAAAAAGCATGGACATGGTAATTTCTAAATCAATGTCCAATTATAAAGGCAATATTCATTAGACTCACTTTCTTCCAGCTTTAATGAAACTGAGGGATTGCTTCCTGTTTCATCCACATTTCCTTCACCACCTCCTCGAGATCTTGAATTCCAGACTTTAATCACTTCAACATCATTGTCACTGCCACTGCTGCTTGAGCTACTATCTTTCTTCCCTTTTTTCCCCTTTGTTTTTTTCTTTCTATAAAAGAAACAAATTCAAACTGTTAGGGAAGCACAGAAATGATACAAATGTCAATATGAGAGAACAATCAGCAATTTGGGATATTAAATGTGTCAACACAGGACACAAAAATTATTCAATTTACTTTGTATAATCATCGGAGCTTAAACTCATGGAGGTTTCATCGGAATCTGAAGCTATAAATTCATCCATACTGTCTTCATCAAAGTATCCCTAGAGGAAAAAAATGATGAAAGTTTTAATAGTTTATTTCAACTTATATTGAAAATTATAATGATGTTTACTTTAGCTGAGGGTAAGTTAATTGTCATGGGATAAGAAAGAACTGAAAGAACTACCATAGATTAGAAAAAAGAAAGAAGACATCACAAATATGATTACTAAATGCAATGTGAAATCTTGGATTGAATCATGGAAAAGAAAAAGGACATAAGTAACAAAAACTGATGAAGTCTATTATTAATTAATACTATTGACTCAATGTTACTTTTTACATTTTTATCATTTTACCATGTTTATACAAATGTTAAGAATAACATTTAATACTCCTTCCATAATCATAATGTATTCTAACATACAGAAATTAACTAGAAATAAAATAGGTTGAATTATGGTACTACAAAGCAAAGGAAAATTCCAACATAGTAAGTCTATATAGATCAACCTTATTCCTAAAATTATTATTCTTCCAACAGATACATCTTAATCAATTTTAGGTTATCTGATTTACCTTATTTTCTTTGCTAATGTAGTCCAGCTGCAAACACCATGGATGAGTCCAGATTCTACTTAACATCTGAAAATCTTGGAAAAGTTTTGCACCTGCCTTTCCTCTTCCACCTTCACTGCTATTACCTACACCTAATCAAAGAAAAAAAAAGTAGTTAATGTTAAGACATAAGAATTTGCTATGTCAGGTGAGGTGGGTGAAGGGATGGGTTAAACAGGTGATGGGGATTAAGGAGTACACTTGTGAATCAGCACCTGGTGTTGTATGAAGTACTGAATCACCAAATTGTACATCTAAAACTAATTACACAGTATGTTGACTAACTGGAATTTAAATAAAATCTTAGGAAAAAAAGGATTCCCTATAACAACCAACATGCTTCTAAATTAGGGATTTTAACTTTATGTGTGCCATGGACTCTTGGCAGTATATAGAAGTTTATAGACATCTTTCTTTGATTAGTGTTTTGAAACACATAAAGTAGAAAAACAAAAGAAACCCATTATATATAAATGATCAAAAATAGTAAACATATTTGTGATACAGTAATATGTGTACTTTGTTAATGCATTAAATAACAAAATATAGCAGCAAGTCTAAGAATTACCTGAAATTCTGAAGTCCTGATAAAGGTAAGTAATTTTGAGATATCAGTAACAATAGAAATACTTGATTTCTATTGGTAACAAAGTGACAGTTATCACTAACAGTACTATGGTTTATTGCCCACATTATAATTGGAAAAAATGCTAATTTTCATCAGAGGTTAATAGAAATTAATGTGACTTTCTCTTATTCCAGTTCACAAACCCCCCCAATAATTCCATCTGTGGACGCTGGATTACAAACTCCTATCTTAAAACTTATGGTTAGCAGAAGGGAGGCAAGTAGGGGGATGGGTTAAAGAGGTGATGGGAATTAAGGAGTGCACTTGCCATGATGAGCACAGGGTGATGTATGGAAGTGTCGAATTATTATATTGTATACCTGAAACTGAATTTACACTGTATGTTAACTCATTCGAATTTTAAAATTTATTTTATTGGGGGAGGCGAACAGAGAGACTGCTAAGCAGCTTTTGGCTGAAACCAAGACCTGGACACTTAACCGAGGCACTTTAGGCACCTAGAGCACCTGGGCACCCCCAACGAACTGGAATTTAAATGAAAATTTAAAAGATCTTGTTTTAGATAAAGCCTCTCTGTATCCAATCTTTCAGAAACTCTTTTCCAACTATTTTTAAACAAAAAAATGTACTCCTAAAAATAATTTTTCATGTTGAAAACATCAGATTTCTTCTGCTCAGAGTAATTTCAACAAAATCGTATTTTTTCTATGAAAGCAAAATGAAAATGAAATTAATGCACATTTATGACACTTACCAAGGAGATAAGATGCAAAACAAAGCTGATTAAATTTAAAAAGCACCATTTAAGCAATAACATTTTTCTGCCCACAGTTTTAAAGATGTAAATTCACAAATTAATAAGTCTTGCCTCCCCTAATGGCAAGAGAAAATTTAATGATATGAAATGCTAATAAAAATGCATGAAAGTCTGGTAGTGATTATTTTGCCTTGTAAGTGGTATTTCTACTGTGTATAATAGAAATCACTACTGTGCAAATGAGAAATCTAATTTCTTGACATACAACTGCTCATAGCATTTCTTTATAATTTTTTTTTCTTCTGCAATATCAGTAGTGATGTTGATTTACACTCCTGATTTTCATTGTGGCTCCTCTATTACTTTGCAAGTACAGCTAAAAAGGTATCAATTATGTTGATCTTTTCAAAGAAGCCAATGTTGGTTTCAGTGGTTTTTCTGTGTTTTTTTCTCCTTTATATTTATTTCTGCTCTAGTCTTTTTCTTTGAGTTTGCTTTGGGTTTAGTTTGCTCTTACTTTACTTCCTTAAGGTGAAAGTTTAGTTTATAAACTTGAGATAATTCTTTTTTTAAAATTAGAGGCATTTACAGTTAAAACATGCTTTACCTGCATTCCACATTTTAGTACCTTGTGTTTTTGTTTTCATCCATGTCAAATATTTTTTAATTTTCCCTGTGATTTCTTTTTTGATCTACTAGCTACTTGGGAGTCTGTTATTTATATACATTCGTGAATGTTCTAACTTTCCTTCTGTTACTAGCTTGTAATTTCATTCCCATGTGGTTAAAAAACATTTTGTGTGATGTTGTCCTTTTATGTTAATTGAAACTGGTTTTATAATCCAAAATGTGGTCTATCTTGGAGAATATTCCACAT